>VUQR01035623.1:65035-79209 GCA_015108515.1 Hemichromis elongatus
TTAATTCAGATTAAGTTCCTAGAGCCAGAAAAAAAGACTATTGGAAAGCGTGCTTTTTCTTTTCGTGCCCCGTTTCTGTGGAACAACCTCCCCCAAGATATTCGGCAGTCATGCTCTGTGGAGGTTTTTAAAACTAAGCTGAAGACACACTTGTTCACCTTATCCTATATGTCTTAATTCTTTGGCTTTTAGTTTCTAAATTTTTACTGTTTTTAACTTGTATTGTCTCTTACCTGTATTGCTATGTATTGCTTTTATTTTATTTTATCCCTTTAGTTGTACAGCACTTTGTTTGAAAGCGCCATATAAATAAAGTTATTATTATTGTTATTAAAACACATGATAAATGCATCATATAGTGGAGAAAGTATGTCGTTGGAGAGAAAGGTGGCCATGCATGCTGTGAGAGGTCTGCCCGGGAGCCAAACGTCCGACCTTGTAGTTTAAAAGCGAGCTACCAGCGTGCTGTGACTTAGAAGTCAGTTTGTGTGTTGGCTAATGATGCAAAAGTGGATGTGGAGGACATGATCCAACTCGGGGTCATGGGCGCGATATGGAGCCTATCCCAGATGCCACATCCATCCCAGATGTCAGACTGACAACCAGAGAGGCCCACAGGCTCAAACCAGAACGCTTCTGAATCTGACAAGTGTTTCAAAGAAAGGATGAGCCAGCTCCCCTGACCGGGCCAGGTGAAGCAATAAGGCAGGTGGGCTTTATCAGTGCTGCTGACTCCCAGTGCTTCGTCCCCGCTTCAGACTGGGGGTGCCAAACATGCAGAACCACAGGGTCCACTTAAACCCACACTGGAGGGTTAAAAGTGTGGAAATTTTAGTCATTATTCTAAGGCTGACGTTTCTACACAGGAGTGAAAACGCAAAGAAAGTTAAGAGTTGCACGTGAAGGTTTTGCACTTTTACAAATGCTGTAAACGGTACAGTAACAATAGGTTCAATGAAGGTGGGAAACCAGAGACACGTTGTTTACCCTGAAAGGGAGCGAGTATGTAACTGCTCCGTTTGTCTGTTTGTTAGCAGTCTAGATATATTTGTAAAATTCCATGTGGTGGTAGATACGATATCAGCTCGAGTGGATTTAAATTTGGTGAACATCAGGTCAAAGTCACACCAAGTGTGAAAAATCAGTGATTATTTCACGTCTTCAAACTTTAAAACAATACACTAGAGCTTTGGGGACATCAGCACCTCGGCTGGTTATGCATTTGACCTCGACTTTCAATGTCAAGGTCAACGTTGACCTTGAAAAATATTTTAAGAAATCTTATCAGTTAATATATCATATGAGACAGCATGGAGCTGTTCATCGGTGCGATGTCATAATGACACCATAACATGCTGATGTTAGCATGTTGGAATAAGAAAATCATAGAAATCTCACTCTAGCCAACAGGGGGAGTGCCATCCATCCAAAACCACCTCATCTGATTCCTTTGCAAGTGAATACGTGCTGCTTACATCTTGTCCATCTCACAAGTGTGGGCAAGAAAATAGATCCTCAGCTGTACTTTGAGGCTCAGCTCTCTCTTTGCATGCCTCGTAAAGTCCTGTGGCACACCTCAAAATATGTGCTTCAGCCTGACTGGTGCACCTGTTCCGGTCACCTGCAGTGAAACACCTGCCAGGTTTGAAGTGGCTCGGGTTGGGACAGGTGAAGAACAGTTGGGTGGATAAAGATTTTTTTTGTTATAGTCACAGAGCCTCTAAGGAGACCTGTATCTGTGTATTTACTATAAAACTGGTCACATATGTGCTAAAATATTAAAATATTCATAACTCAGCATCTTATTTGTAATGTTTAGAGGTAATTATGGTTAAAAACTTTTCTATGATGTCAAATAATGTCGTTGTGCATTTCTCACCTGTCGTTTACTGCTTGATGGTCTAACTATGATCCGTCTGTACATATAAACCTGACTGAGTGCTTTGATTTTCAGTCATCTGGGAACATTTGTGTTCATTTCTTGTTTGTTGGTTTGTGATAAAATAAAAAAAATAAAAAAAAGTACTTAAATCCTTAAATACAAAGTGTGCAGCTGCTTTTCTTGGACTCTTGATGAGTTTTACCACGTGATCGGTTTTCTGTGCATGCAGACAGTTACCCTGCATCATGTTCCTGTAGGCGTTGTCCGTGATGGAGTAGATGTGCGGTGGAACCTCGTGGCGTTTCTTGCCCTTGTACATCTCGATGATCTTTTCAGAGTAGATGGGCAGCATCTTGTAGGGGTTCACCACCACGCAGAACAGGCCCGAGTACGTCTGTGGAGGGAAGAAACATCACGTTATCCCCACGTCGGAGCTTCCAGCTCATTTTTGAAGTCTGTTTTATACCCAATTTTTTTAAAATGTTAAAATATCGCCCAATAAACTGGTGCTTTTATATCACACACAGCAGGAACCTCGTGTTGGAAGGTTATCTTCTGCTGTACATGTAGATTTTAGGACTCCTGTAATAGTTCATGAGCAGGTGTGTGCTCCTAATAACGGGAGTCATCATCTTTGACAGATTACGCTTCCAAAGTAAAAGTGTTGTTTCAGCTGCAGCTCAGTTTCAGGGGTGTTCTGCTTCTACGTCCTCCTTTAAGCACCTGTCTGATTTTTTGACTCCTCCCACCTTCTTAAGGGACTGGCCACACCTAGACGGGGGTACGTTCAATATCAGAACCGTGTGAACTGTTGAACTGGTGCCTCGCTCCTTTCATGACGGAGCAGGTTCACGCTGCGCTCATGATGCAGACACTAACGAGTCTGGAGACGATGGCACCTTTTTACAGTTTCCTCTTTCTTTGTAAGATCAATCGTAAGCCGCAAACTCATCGTGTCACTTAGCTACAGACACGGTTAGTCCTTTATGAGCCTGCGAATATAAGAAATTTCACCTCGTTCACATGTTTAAAATGTCAAAACTATGAATTCATTTTGATTATAAATTTACAGTTTTTGCTGTTAAATTGTTTCCTAACTGCGACTTGTTGCTGCTTCGTCTTTTATAACAACAACGCTTCATTCAGTTTGTTTTTAATAGCAATTTTAGACAAAATCATAAAGCTGCCTTAGAGAAAAATGTGCAGATTAATTATGCTGATACATGGTAAGAACGAATGTAATCTATATAAATACCTGCACTGTTTTGTCTAATCTGATGGATTTAATGATAAAAACATGATTATTTTGCCTCTGAATATATTTAAACTTAATCACAGATGTACGTCAGCCTTCACACACTTCCTTTCTAACCACGACGTTATAGGTAAAACTTCACATTACTGCATTAATTCAAACTGCACAAGCCCTGCAGCTTGTTCTCTTAATAATCCAGCTTTAGGTTAAACGCTGGATCGAGGTTAACGCCAGGGATGTTTTTGGCTGCTCTGAAGTCCTCTGCTCATATAAGGACTGGAGGAACTGGAGCTCCTAACTCTGGGTGATCTGCATGGCAGTCTGTATTAGCTGCATGAGCTTGGATTTTAATTTTTACATGCAGCACCTTATTAGTCTTTGAAAGATTGACTAAAATAATACAAACATAAGCTGCTGATCCTTCCGGTACATCGGTCCTTAAACGAGGACTTTTCCACCTGAACGTTAAGTCTCTTCAGCCTCTGAGGTTATAAAGGGGCCTCAGCCCTCCTGTCTCCTGCTGACTTTGTCTTTACTGCAGTTTTCTTTACGTAAAACCTTACAGCACATTCAGGTTTCTAGTATTTTTGATGTGGAGATAAAGACCTGATTCTTTCAATTTGTCCATCCCATAGGGGAGAAGAGTTTTCACTTTAATTCTGTAAACACAGACCTGTGTGGTTTTTATAGAACAAACTTCCATTTTAATGTAATTAAAAAGAAGTTTATAACAAAGAGACTTAAAATAACGGGTGTCAGTTTCATCTGAGCACCAGATAAATCAGGCACCAGGTGATCATTGAGCGTTCTTCTCACATAGATCAGGCTGGAGAAGTATCTCTCGCGCAGGTTGTGCAGGACGGATGCTTCGTTGAGGAAGGTGAGGGCAGCCATGTCCTCCACCTTGCTGAATTTGGGCGGGTTCATCTTCTGGATGTCGTCTTTGTTCACCGTCACCTTCTGACCGTTGGAGAGCTCCACCAGCACCTGCAGAGAAGCGGCAGGTATTCAGCACAAAAAAAAAAAATCAACCATCACATCACCGGACGAACCAAACAAACGCGTTGGTATCCTGCACATCTTTGTCATTCAGAGGAAACAGATTTACCATCCAGAACCCCGTGAGAGAAAACTACAAGAGACAAAACATTGAAATTCTGCATTTAATTTATATCAAGTTTCTTTATTAATCGTTTAAAAGTAATCTCTGAAGTTTTACACACGAGGAAGAAATGTCTGTAACTGCTGTGTCTCATGTTCATCCCATAACAAAACAATTCCCATGAAGTATTCTGGAAAATATGGAAGCTTTTCCATTTGTTGTTGTGTTTACTCAGTTTGTTGAAAGTGTTCCTTTACTGTGGACTGAAGTGTCACGTTAAATTCAATTGAAGAGTTTAACGTTTTAAAGTTCTGTCAAAAGACCAGAATCACTGTTACTTTTTTATAAAGTGACTAATTAACAGTAACAAAGGAACAAAGACAAACAACTGGTGTAAATGTTTGTCTACAAGCTGCTTTGCATCCCGACTCCGCCTCAGCTCCTCCCGCTGTTTCCGACCTAATCAACATCGTATTTTTGTTATGGCTCCTGTGTCCTGTGAATCATTCGTGTTTCCATGCATACTGAGATAAATATCAGCCAAACCGAGACACATCAGTACCTGATCACCCTTCTCCTCCTTGATGCTCGCCTGCTCGAAGCCCTCCCTCTCTGACGGTATCCACACCATCTTCTTGGCCGCCCAGTCGGCCTGGGCCACGCCGCTGTTGCGGAAGTCGTTTTCCAGGAAGAGGTACTTGTTGTCGTCGGTGTCGGCCATGTTGGCGGTTGGATCGGCCTGCGGGTGAGCAGCGGCGGAGTCGGAGTCTAACGCTGGTGGTTCGGAGGCAGTGAAGCTGACGTCTGAATCGTCGATCGGGACCGGCTCAGCCTCTGAGGTGGAGATGTGAGCTGATTTGACCTCTGACCTGCTGACAAATAAAAAATGTGAATTTCAAAGAAAGGACACTTTTTCTTTTATTTTGCTTTTTTATATTCACTGCAGTTTTGCCTCATTGTAATCATAAAGCTGCCATTTCTTTATTTATTATGCTGCTACAGGTTCAGGCTGCTGGATGATTTCCCATGATGCACTGAGGACCTCTTTTTACTCTCCAGATGTTTACATGTTTATATCAATGAAGTTTGTTTTCTCTCCAGTAATTGTTTCTCTCTCTCTCTGTTCCTCTTCCCAGGCCCCTCCCTGAGCCTGGTTCTGCTGGAAATGTCTTCCTGTTAAAAAGGAGTTCTTCTTTCCCGCTGTTGCCAAGTGCTGCTCATAATATAATTGCTGGAGTTTTCTCTGGAATGTTGCATGGTACTTGCCTTACAGCACACGCTTCATGTCATTGGTCTTTTGCAAATTTTATTCCATGCTGCACTTTGGTTACCAGATTGTACCTGTGCTCATCTGCTTGCCAACAAGCTATCTAACGCATTACCGAGAAAAAGGGAACGCTGATGCTGAAAACAGGTTAAATAGAGGTCTGTGTCTCCATTCACTCTGAAACATCTTCTGTTTTTAAAGAGCATAATTTAGATTGTCTTCAATCGAGCCCAATCTCAGTGTTATGGCACTCTTGAGGTAAGCTTTTATCGGCATCCAGTTTCATCCCAGAAGGTTAGACAGTTTAGTACATGTAAGTTACAATATTTATTTTATTTCCCTGAAAATTCCTACACACCTCCTAAACTCATTATTTTTGTTTTTATATCAGGATGCACTTGGTTTTATTACATGGGATGATGAGTAGCTGTCATATTCAGGCTTCTGCGGAATCCTATAAAACTGTAATTAGAGTGAATTATTTTGCATATGGTGGTTATATGGTGGTTTTGTTGAGCCCAGTGCCTCCCTTTAACACACCAGAGTCACAGGATAAAGCGCTAAGGACCGCTGCTCTATAAAGAAAAATATTTTTCAAACTTAAATTTAAAAACAGCGGCTCACAACTTTCTTTTTTTTTTTTTTTAAAGACTAATCCATCTCCTGGTTGCTCCATAGTTATCCACCTGCCAGCACCAGGACTCACAGCAGTCTGTGTGTTTCAGATAATTATGTTTCCCACACACGATTCACTGATTTTAGGGATTCATATTTTATATTTTGGGAGTAAAATTTTGGGACCAATTTTTAAAGAAAAAGACCTCGTTGAGATTATTTTTTCCCATACGAGCACAGAAAGCCTGTACTGAACAGTTAATGCATAACTTTTTCAGTTTTCTGGGGGGAAAAAACAAACTATTGTGCAGCACACTCTCACACAGCACCGAGCAGAGGAGGACAAATAAAAGCATCTTTTTCCCAGATTTCAGGAACCTTTTCAGGGACCTGTGCAGCACGAAAAGGCTCCAGCGCCAGCATCAATAAAACAGACTCATTAGCTCATTTTTCTGCCTCTCGCTTCCTCCTTCTGTGCCTCCAACTGCTGCCTTTGCATCTCACAGCTCATTTACATCCACTTTCAGTGAACTGTCTCACAGATTACATCTGATAAATAAATGCCACATTTCCCTTAAGTTTGCATACAGCTACTTACTCACTTATCCTCGTCTGTGCCTCTGCGTGCAGGTCACAAGGCTGCTTTGACCTTCCATTGAACAGCAGGCAATAAAACATGAAAAGCAGCACACAGATAACCCAGAGTATCAAATAAGTGAGCTGCCATGCTGGAATGCCCATGTTTGGCTAACCCTTTGCTCCTCGTAGCTTGGTAGCCCAAAGAGGGATGCTAGGGACTTAGCAGGCATACTACCTTATAAGGTGCAGCTCATGTGTCCAGCCAAGCTTACCGTTTACACCAAAATGGTGACATGTCAGTGGGAGCATCCATGTGTGGCAGCTGGCACATAGGCTAAGCAGAGCAGGTGAAATCAGCATCCAGCATCATTTCTGACACTTTTCAAAGTTTAAACTGAGAACAGGTCAGCCTGGAATTATTATTATGATGAATAACAGATTCAGGGTAATGCAGTAGTTCTTAATTACACCTCATAAAACAGAACATTTGTTCCCAGTTCCAGAGTTTTTTTCTTGACACAAAAATAGCCATCTGTTAGAGATTTATCTACTGAACATTACACATTTCTGCAAGTTTAGATGCACCCACACAGGATGTAAGTCATTGAGCAAGGCAGCAGCTGTACGTTGGCATCAAAGCTGTGGGAGTAAAATTAAAGCGCCCTACTCACCGATCAGGGCTTCAGTCCTCAGTGCAGGATGAAGGCTGAGCTCCAGGGAAATGAGACTCTCATATCAGGTAAATGAAGTGATGGTGATGATGAGGGTGAAGATGATGATGATGATGATGTCCTTCCTCCTCCCCTGGCATTTAAATCAGCCGCGATACCTGGGGGTGGAGCTGGAGCTCCAAAGTTAGGAGCAGGTCTCCATTCAGCCAATCAAGCGAGGTTCAGTCAGTCTGCCTTCAAAATAAGAGCCCACAGTTGTTCTGGCTCAGTTTGATATGTAGCTGCTAAAGTGATAATTAAATTGAGGTGCTGGAAAGTACCTGAAATTCAGGATTTTTCAGCCGTTCCTTGCATTGAGCTGACAACACACAGGGCATTTGTAAATTAAACTGTTAAAACTAACAATATAGAAAGTACAGAAAGTTGGCTTCACATCAGAAAACTGCACACATGACCAATAACCAATGTTGCTAAATGATCCTCAAATTCTGCTCTTCTACCTGCATTTTCTGGTATGTCATGGGCTCCTTTTACATGGACTGTATATAAAAGATGGACATGGCCTCTATGACCTCACCCATTAGTTTTGAAAACCTCCATGGCTTTTTGGAGAGCCATAATTGACCATATTTGGAAGAGATGATGGAGTGCTAAATTATCAGGTAATTCTACTGATAGTTTAGTTTCAAGGCCACACCCCCAACAATGCAAACTTTAAACCTTAATGCAGTTTAAACAGGTGAGTTATACAAACATTCTTCCAGCGGTTATGAAAGAGACCACAATTGTTTTATTTCTGCTGTAAAGTTTCAACATGGAAGTCTGCTGGGACTAACTCAGTGATGGAGTCTGTAGTGGACAATAAAGAAATTGCAGGTTTTCTGTTCTTAAAAAAAAAATTTTTTTCATCCCACTGTATTTGTACAGTATTTAAAGCTTTTTTGAGAATCACAAATTTAAAAAACATCTATTAAATCAAATTGTATAAATTCCGTAAAATATTTTAACCTGGCTGCACACCTGAAACCTTCCATATGTAAGCTTAGGTCATTCACACAGTTTAAAATCATGCAAATCATTCAGTTTTATTGACGTTTTAAACAGTGTCTCAAATTTAAATAGCAGATACATCTGGGCTAGTTTTGGCAATGATGGCTCAGTTACATGTCATGTAGTCCAGACAAGTGTCAAAGGTCATGAGAAGAGAATAATTATGGGTTACATCAATCATAGTGTGAGCCGAATGTGCAGACATATAAAATGAGTCTGCCGTCTTTATTCTTAAAACAAACAATTTACTTTTCCTTGCTCCTCTATTAAAATCCAAATTCAATCCTTGCCAGAGTTTAGCATACTATTTTAGCTCTTATTCATTTATTTAGATCATTTATTTTAATTATGATTATAGATTAAGGAAATCCACTATATGAAAAAGAGAAATTCAGGATTTTTCCTGCATATCCATGTTTTGGTAAGCCATATTTTTAACCAGTTTTACCAAGCTTTAATTAAGCTTAATGGACATTTTTGTTTATCAGATGGTCAGAAATATTAGGAAAAGCTCAAAGGAGTGTGCCAAAAATAATAAGGAGTGTGTCCAAAAAATAAAAATAAAAATAAATAAATAATAATAATAATAATAATTAGGCTACTGTATGTGATCAGGAAGGTGTATGTGTACAGTCAGCTTTAAAGGCTGCAGCACAGACTGAAACAGATGTGTGAAATGTTACTTTATTCTATGATTTTAAAGCTTTCAGTGTATCATATTTTTTCCCTTTAATTTAATTGCAGTAAACATTTTGTGTAACTGGTGTTCCATTTCTTTGGCTGACATTTGTTCGTGAAGTTTGACTGAAATGATTACATTAATTCTGTTTTTGCATTTATTTTGAAAGGTTTACGCGCATGAAGAAAATCGTGACTCCTGTTGGCTTGCCGTAGTCCGTTTCCATGGTGACCACAGCAAACAACAGCGCAGTTATCTGTTTAAATATGTTTCTCTGAGCTGTTTCTGGCCTGAAGGCGCAAATGTCGATCCAGCCGGATCCTCCGGAGCAGCAGACGAAACTTTCCTTCATCGTGTTTGAAGGATCCTCCCCGGAGGATGTGTCCCACGCCAGGCAGCTGTGGAGCTCCCTGTCCCTGCTGCCGCCGCTGGAGTCCCGGCTGGTGTCGGCGGATATACGCCAGAGGCTGCCGGTTTCCCGGCCCCAGCGCAGCGGCAGCACCGCCGCCGCCGGTCCCGCTCCGGGATTGCAAAGAGTCCTCGATCCCCGGCAGAGGCAGGATGAGAGGAAGCGGTACGCGGCCATGGGCGACCAGAGGAAGGAGATCCTGGCTCTGCTGAGGAGGCAGAGGGAGCAGAGGATCCAGAAGGAGCTGCTCTCTGTAGCCTTCAAGCCCAAAGGAAAGGTCGGCAGAGAAAACCAAGGACAAGGAAAGCCCGAGGAGGACTCTGAGGAGGACAGGGAGCTGGTCCGGCAGCTTCAGTAGGAGGAAACCTGGGAGTGTAGAGAGGAACACGTGTGACTGCAGGATTAGTTTAAAGTTTTCTGACAACAAAAACGTCTCTCACCCACATTCCCTTATTCTATCAAAACCAGTTTGTCCAACTATCAACTATTACCAACTATTTGTCTATTTGTCGCTATCATCTTCAGGATGGGAAAAAACAGACATTTACAGCAGTGTAAAAAAGTATTACAAAGAGGAGACAAACAACTCTGGTGGCAACTATTTATTCATTTAAATACTGAGCTACTGATGAGAATGCACTTCAGTAAAAGCTGCTCTGCCAGTTAAATGGTTTGGGTCATGTCTTCTGTTCTGTTCCAGGTAAACATTAATGGGCCTCTTTAATTCACTGAGCTGATAACATTCACAGTGAGTGATTTTAAAGTATATCTAGTCATGCCAGACCCCATAGGAGCCACCTGTAAATAAGATTAAAATGTTTAATTTATGTTTACAGCATCACTTTGATTAAAGAGACATGCTATATCACACGCTTCTATAAGTTTATAAGGTTGTATGACCTAAGTCTAGACAGATTTAAAATTTAAAATGTACTCTCTATTGGAGCGGTAACAACCTCTGCTTTGTAAAAACATTCCTAAATGTCACGGACAAAAATAAAGTCCATTTATTCTGCTGATGACCTGGTGGGTCATTAGAAACCATATCTGTTATTAACGGCATACAGAAAACAGATGAAGCGTGTTTTGTGGTTTTATCAGATTTCTTTATGTAAATTAGAATAATCTGATTGTGTTTGGAGTGTTAGACTGATAGCAGCGTCAGACACAGCGTACACAGCAGTTTGCTTCAAACAGCATCACATAATGTGAGGTGAAGCCTGTGTGGATATTCAAATTCCAAATGTCCAGTGGAGAAGGGCCGACCATAATAGGGTAAGAAGAGGCCTGCTGACTGTTGACTTGAGCTAATTTGGTTAAAGTTTTCAAAGCACACAGAAGCCCATCGCCTACAAACTCAGGTCGTGTGAGTCAGTCTCCCTTAAGTGACTCTAAAGTGATCCTCCACTTAAAATCCAAGTATCCGAGTATCAACAATGCCCTTCAGCGCTGGCTGCAATAAGAACGCGTCGCTTGTACCTCTTCAACTGATCATTTCTTTTATTGCATCTTTGAAACTTTAATATTCGATGTTTTGGAGACCCTAATGCGACCCAATCTAACTCTAACCTTTGAAAGAAGTTCAGTAAGGGCTTTATTGCTTTATTACTTCGTCTTATGTCCTATTATTGGATTGTCAGGCATTGTGATGTACTATGAAGTTCACCAACCTACTTAAAGGTGCTTACAAGTATGATTCCTTATTAACTCTGTAAGAGTTGCATAACTTTGCTCTGTATAATAAATTACACTGAGTTTATATTTATGGTTAAAAAAATACTTTTAAAAACGTTGGATTTAAGTTTAAAATTTAAAGTTAACTTACCAGAACCTGATTAAACCTTTTTTTTTTTGTAATAGTCACCAGGGGGCGATACGTGAGGTTCCAAAAACACCTCTACTCTTATAGTGTGGTATAGGAGTGAGGGCTCAAAGGAAAGAATCCTATTCGTTCTCTCCGTAGGGATTGGGATTATGTGTGATAATGCCATGACCGTCCAAAGCAGACCTACTTTGTGCTGCAACACTGTAAACGATCCGACATCTTCCTCTTTTAGATTTGGACAAACATCATTTAGAATACCTGCCAGTTTGTCCCCGTTCAGCCCCGGGCTTTCCGAGCGGGCAGTTACATCGGTAATTGTACTCAGATCTGTCTCTGCTCATCACATGTGGTGAGATAACACCGTGATGCCCAACTGGGACTTCTTCAAACCAGTGCTTGATGTCATAGTGGCCATGTCCATCTTTTATGTACAGTCTATAACAGGGGTGTGAAAACTCCAGGCCTCGAGGGCCGGTGTCCTGCAGGTGCTAGATGTGTCCTTGACCCAACACAGCTGATTTAAATTGTTAAATTAACTCCTCAACATGTCTTGACGTTTTCCAGAGGCCTGGTAATGAACTAATCCAGGTGTGTTGACCCAGGGTGAGATCTAAAACCTGCAGGACACCGGCCCTTGAGGCCTGGAGTTCCCCACCCCTCCTCTATAAGACTACCTTTCTGAAGCCTTTGTCATCATCATCATCATCATCATGGTATTTGAATAAAAGCTTAGAGCTGTCAAGCTATCAGCTCATGCTAGAAGTGGCTATCTCGGTGGATCTCTATTTCCTGCCTGGTCTCATGACAAAACATGAAACAGTCACATAAATGTAATGTGTGCACGTGCATAAACTGACATGTTTTTCTTTGGTTTTTAACCTTCAGTATGCCTCAAGTCTGCAGCACGTCTGTTTTCAAGCTGCCTCAGAGCTTTAAAAACGAGCTCCTACTGCTGTTGCTGTAGGAGCTCGTTTACTAGCTTGTAGCTGGATAATTAGAATATAGTAAAGGTTTAAGTATTTATACATGTTTATGTGTTTTGATTAGTTTATTTTTTATTTAGCTTGTTATTTTTCATATTTGGTTGTTTAGTTGTTTTTGACTCATCTGCTTTATTTGGGGGATTTTCTGTGAGTTTAGTGGGTGCCTCAAAAAGGTAGGGAGGAGCAGGACCAGCATGCACCAAAGAATCGTTTTTAGCAGTACAAAGGATAAAATAAACCATAAAATTCCTCTGATTTTATTTGACTTCTTTTTCCTGCATACATTGTTTGCTCATAATGCACCAGTGTCCTTTTTAAATGGTGTCTTTTCAGTTTGAATTTTGACAAATAGCCACCCCACTGGAATTTTAACCCAAATCCTAATCTTTTTCTAAAACTACGAGAACAGTGTTGGTGAATGAATGAATGAATGAAATTAAATAGAAAGTGTAAAAGTGTGCATGCCTATGGGACTTGCACTTATATTTACCTGTTTAAAATCTTTACTACAGCTCAAATAATTGTTTTTAGAGAGCCTTCTTTAATGTTTAAGGGAAACATTTGGGATCTTGATTTATGCAACGGTTTTAAATGAGATAAAACATCAAAGATTTTAGCAGCTGATGATTTAAAGATGATTTTAGAGGTTGTTGCAGTGACGACAAGTCACCATAAGATGTCAGTAAAAGTTCATTTGTGTGAAATCTCCTGAGATGAAGCTGTTTATTTTCCACACTGCAATCCCTCCAATGATCATTTGTTTGCTCACTACTTTCACCCAAATAATTTATCATGGCACCCTGCAGCTCCGAGGCTGCGCCGGTGGGTGATATCTCAGCTCGGCAGTCTCTCCTCTCTCAGGGCTGGGAAACAGATCGCTGTAATATCTGCCCGCCAGCTGTTGCCCGCTCTGTTTGCCGCATGCGCTTCATCACCGCTCTTATGAGACGCAGCTCTCTGAGGGAGTATTACGGTCAGTGGAAACTGATGTTCCCGATATTTACCTGACATTTCACACAGAGCCAGGAGACTCCGGGAGCTGATCTGCTGTAGCCCGGTGTCGGCAACATGCTGCTAAAAATCCAACTTCTTCTCTGTCAGACTCGCTCAGGAGAAACTTCTTTAAAAATACATGAAGCTTTCATAAATTCTTAAATGCTGTAAACAGGATCTGTGGGTGAATCAAATGTTAAACTTTCTTTGTAAATACTTTCTGATGATCTGACTCAATGAAGTTTTATTCCCTAAAGTCATTTCCTTTCTATAAACATGTTTCCCATAAATACTTAAAACTCAGATATTAATTATTAAAAGGATAAGGCTAATTTTTCATATAATAAACCCCATTAAATGATGCAAATAAACATTTGTTACTAAATCTTAGTGCTTTATTCATTCATCCATTTTCTCTCATTTTCTCACATCCGGCCTAAGCAAGACTTCCCAGACCTCCCTTCTCCCAGCCACCTCCTCCAGCTTATCTGAGGGAACACCGAGGCTGTCATGATCCTGGGTCGTTGACCCAGCGTTTTGTGTATTATTTTCCGTCATCTTGTGTTTATCTTTATTTTGTACTCATTCTTAGGGTTGTTCGTATGTTTAGTGTTTAAGTGCTCTTCCCTCTGTGCCCTCTTCGTGTCTGTGTGTTTCCTGTTTTACTTTGAAAGTCTGTGTCTGTTGTCACTGTGTTAACTTGTGTCTTGTCTTGTCATGTGATTATTAGTATCAGCTGTGCTCTCCACCTGTATGCCATTACCCGATTACCTTTTGTGTGTATTTATAGTAGGAGTCGGTGTGTGCTCGGTGTCGGATCGTCTGTGTAGGTTACCCCAGTTTATTTCTGCATCTCTCTGTTCC
>VUQR01035624.1:0-12409 GCA_015108515.1 Hemichromis elongatus
TGGGATTTCGTATCCCCCTTGCATCCCTGCATAGATCTGCATCCCACTATCCCTCTACTCTCACACCCCCAACTCTCCCTCCCCTCCTGCGTCCAGCACCCCCTCACTCTACCCAGTCCCCCCAGACCCTTCATTTCTCTCCCCTCCCCTCCCCTCTGCCTCTCACCCATTTCATTGTACCAAAGGAGATTTTCTCCATTGAGGCCCAGTCTCTTAGGTAACCCCAGCGCTGCATGAAATGAGGAGAGGGAGAGAGCGAGAGACAGAGAATGAGAGAAACAGAAAGAGAGAGAGAGAGAGGGCGGGGAAATTGAGAAAGACAGGGGCGAAGGAAATGTAAAGGCGGAGGGAGGGCCGGACAGAAAGGGTTGAAGAAGGAGAGGAAGAAGGACGCCGGATCAGAAGAGGCAGAGGCAGAGAGAGTGAAAGATGGAGAAGTGGGACAAGTGCGGTCAGACGTCGACAGCGATGCCGCTGAAATTCGGCCCAGAGCCGAAGGAGGAAGACTGACTGGCGGAGATGTCCATCGCACATGTAAGGATGAACGCTCTGTGGCTGTGAGGGACTTCATCATATGCTTTTTGCTGCAATTGTTGGTCCAGATTTTAGGCCCCGAAGGGTTCAAACACTGGGTGCTACTGCACTGTTGTCTTTTTGTTTTTGTGTGTATTTAGTTGTTGGGTTTTTGTATTTTTCTTTCTTTGTTTATTTGGGTTTTTGCTGGGTTTTTTCTCTTTTTTCTTTCAGCAGATATAAACTGTTTTAAATGTACACCTTTAAGTAGCCTGTGTGCTAGCAGGAGCCGAAGAGGAAAGTTTGGGCCTTCAGGCCTGTTTTAATACCAGCACTTCACTGAGATTTAAAGCATTGGATTTTATTTAAAAGCATAGAACAAATATTTTAAAAACAGGTATTAGTCAAGGATGATAAACTTTATTGCAAAGTCTTTTTTACAGGAAAAAGTTTGAACTGTTCTGTCTGATGTTCATTCATGACAGAAATCGTTTACTTTACAAAGAAGACCAACGTCAAATGTTTTTAAGTTTAAAATCCCAACATAACACACGCTTCCTCTTTATTTCAGCAGTTTAGATCACATTTAACGCCTTTGTTCACTTTTTATGTGATTTTACTACATTTGTTGGACTTTCTGGTTTTGTGGTTTAACCACAAACTTTATCCTGAACAGAGACTTCAACTGTAAGGAGAGGACTCTCTGAAACGCTGCCATCCTTTGTGGCCATGCTACTCTGCACCTCAATGGTGGGCACACAGCACATGGGGTTCCCATGAATAGACCAGGCCTCACCAAAGACCACATCATTTGGATAAAGACGGGCTCCCACAGAAAAAGAAAACGCCTCACGGAGCGAATCAGATAAAGAGAAAATGTTGCGTACGGCAAATCAGATTAGAGCGGGTCAGAGCTTTACTTTTTTCGTTTTCAGGCCCTCCCACGTCCACCCGCCTGCATCGAACTCTGTGAAATTTACTACAGCTTCTGCTCATGTGTCTGATAATAATGTGCTCCACTGCTGTGCTGAGTTATCATCTCAGGCTTTTGTCTTCTTTGATCCGTGTGACCGTTGGGGGACTCACTTCTTCTTTTGTACAAGGTCACATCGCTGGCTCCCTTTGGACGGGCCTGCCCCCGGGTGGTGACCCCTTCGTTCATCATGGTGTCACCGGCACAGAGGACAAGCATGAGTTAAAGCTTTCTGTTTCCTTTCTCTTTTTTTTTTCTCTTCGTCTTCCCGCTCATTCCTGTGTGATGGGCTCACAATCCTTTTAGTTTTTTTGTTCATCCTCCTTTATGAAAGTAAAGCTCAGCAAGTGGAGAAGAGATTTTTTGGGTGGACCAACACCAATCAGTCTCTGGCCCTGGTGGCCTGAAGCCCACTTTAAGTAGGGTATGTTCAAGGTAAGTGTCCAAGTGCACACTTACCTATGACCAAGAAAAAGATGGAGGTCCGGAGCTGATTGTCCAAACGCAATTCTTGCATGTGCTTTTGTGAAACCAGGAGTTGTGGATGGACATCACGCCCCTGACCTCTGAAAATCAGCGAGGGATAAACCACCTTTGATGGGCTCAAACCCGGCGGCTTTGTGGGTGTACGAGTGAAAGACACTGAAAGACAAACAGAGAAAGGAGCAGAGTGTGTGTTTATGTAAATGTAAAGCCCGTAAGAACCTCTCTTGACATTTTTTGGAGGTCAGCTTAACTTTTTTTTCCCCCACAGGAGCATTATTTAGAAAAGTGCTCAAAGGTTTCACTTGTGACAAATGACAAGATGTTAAATTGTAAATATTTCAGTCAATCTAGGTGTGCGGTGAAGAGAAGCTGGTAAATAATTAATATTATCAATGATTTGAAAAGCACTGGCACCAAACAGAGACAGCAGGTGTAAAGCAGCCAAAGGAATAGTAAAGAAAAGGAACTTCCCTTTAAATTAATCTGGCCATTTACAAAATGCAAATAATGGGAATAATTGTTAAATGATGCAAACTTTCTCTAAGATGTGATTAAATCAGTGCCAGTTAACTGCCAGTGACATTTGGTTTTACTAATATGTAATATTTTCTTCGTACAGGTGCAAAGTCTAAATGCTTGAAGATGCCTGGCAGTGCGGATAAGGAGGGTCCCATTTTGGAAAAGAGGTAAGAGTCTGTCTGTGGAGCAGAAAGGACTGAATAGCTCTCACCGCGTTAAGTACAGTTGAATGTGTCCGGTTCGCACTTCAGCACCAGAGTCTAGAGAGGGTCCTGCTAAATTTGCACTGGAAGGGGTGAGAGTGACAGAAAAGTAGAATGAATGAGGGGAGGGAGTTTGTGTGTTTTACTCTGTGTGTGCATATATATGTGTGTGTGTGTTGCCTCCTCCTCTGTGTTTGCCCCTGTGAATTTGCTTCTGTGTGTTTTCCTGTGTTTGACAAAGTTCGAGGGGCCAGGCTTGGAGAAAGAAGAGGGAAAATGAGTGAAAGTAAAGGATTTGAATGAGGTGGAGGGAGAGAGCGAGCGAGCTGGGGAGTGAGATGAAAAAAGAAGGCAGGGATAGGCAGGGATCTGACGGAGAGAGGGAGGGAGAGAAGGACAAGAGGACAGTTTTTGGAGGGAAAAGAAGAGCAGGCACCTTGAAATTTCTGTGGCGAGTTTGCTCGCTGCTTCACAGCACGAGTGGCGTAAATTGGTGAGATTTATAGATTGAAGCTGCAGGAAGCGACAACTCGGTCTGGGAAATATGTATAGAGAAAGAGAAAGAGAGAGGGAGAGGCTGAGCGGGAGAGAGAGAGGGCGGGAGGGAGATCAAGAGCGAGGCTGCATTAATATGCTAATGGCCTGAGTGAATGCACAACAGGCCCACTGACCAGGCTAATCACTGGTGGACACACACTGAGGCTAATCCCTCATGCAGCACTTACACACATGTTGTCATACATGCAGTTGCTCATGCAGATATACTGTACAGTGCAGGTTATAATACTGGGACAGTTCGTTTGCAGTGATTTGTGTTTGTTTTCTAGCACAGATTCAAAAGACTGAGCTTGAGGTCAAAGTTCAGGCTTTTATGTTTAATTTCAGGATCTTTTCTACCAGATTGAGTGCTCAGTGGCAAAACAAGAAATTCTGAATGTATTAAAAGTGGACCTGGATTTCTTTTGTTGCAGACTGAATGCACAGTCCAAACACAAAAAACGGTGACTGTGAGGAGGATTGTGGGATGTGGAAGAAGCAACCGAGTGCAGAAGTTTTCCAACTGGTGCTGTAAGTAGACTGTGGTGATTCCATTTCAGAGTATCAGTAGAAAATTTCAGATTACAGGATAAACTCATCACATAATGTGTCACTGTGTTAGCAGTGACAAAAGAAGAAGACAAAAAAGGAAATCTCCTAAACCTCTGAATTGAATCAAATGCAGGACTTTTAACTGATCAGCTGTTGCTCTTATGTGTCTCCTCTGTGTAGTATCTTTGATAGTGTTGCCATGTGTGTAAACTGTATCAAGAGTACCAATAATAAAACTAAAATTTAAAAATGTGTTTCAGTGTGTTTCTTCTTCTGGAGTTATGTGCAGACTTTAGTCTACAGGTTATTCTATCAACTAATGAAGCTATTTTTTTTCCTGCTGAAAACTGACAAATAAATTACGTTTTATTTTAACACATAAGTAAGGATAACAGGTTTTGTTGGTTGTTGGTTGTGTCTCATTATTTAAATCACTAAAATTATTTATAATGTTTTTACGTTAATTTAACGTACAGACAGTAGAAAAGTTCTAGAAAATGTATGAGATAATGAGGCAAAACACATTATTCTCTTAGTAAGTAGTAAGTATTCAACTGGAAAACAGTAGCTGTCAGTATTGCAATAAAATCTGGAGCCTAGTTATCGCAACATGCTTTTTGTTATCGTGTCATACCATTTTAGTCCTCTGGAGGGTGATAAAGCACCAACAAACTTAAAGAACTCAGCCACAGTTGATGGAAGGAAGAACCTGCTAAATCATGAATCAGGGGTTTTCCATTAGTTGTTTTAGAAACACAGTTTGGGAACACAGGAACAGACTTTTGTATAACACTGTTCCTATTCTCATATAAAAGAAACACTAGATAGAAACTGAAATTCAGCGAGATTAAAATTTAATTTACACTTAACAAGAGCAGCATTTCTTTCTGAAAATGTATGTTTAAAGATGATAAATTAGAGGAATTCTGTCTTTTTTCCCCAAATACATATCAAACAATTAAAAGTGAATGAAATGCAGAACCGAAAAAGATTTCCTCCCCTGTATCTGGGAATAAATATTACTAATATAAGATTTTATTGATGCTCCTGCCATGATCAGTTCTTCTTCATCAGTTCTTTGACCCATTGCTAATCGCCTGGGCAGCGTACAAACAAGGTTTGCAGATGTGAAAGAATTTCCACTGCTGTGGGTTTTATCTCACTGCCTTCAGATCTCTGTATTAATAAAAAAGGAAATTTATAAAACTGGAGGCAAAACATTCTGATGGATCACACAGTTTAAGCCAGTTTTAAACAGGGACTGATTCTTAGTACATTTTCATATAAATCTTCAACCCGACTGACATCAGGTTAAACTGCTGATGTGAAGGGTGTATTAGGAGTGTGTATTTTATACCCCTTCATGCTAAATAAACGTATTAAATTTGCTGATTACTTTTATAATCCTCATTAGTCATGTATTAAATACTACTCCAGTTTGATTCCTGTTCTCACCCATTGCAAATCATTACATTCTGATTTTATTTACAAGGTACGTAATGTTTCAACTTTTTGGGAATTGGGTTTATAAATTTGTCACATATACACACATTCTGGCTCTAATATTTTTAAAAAATAATGGGTTATTTCTTATATTTTATGTTAAAAAATCACACAATATGAAAACTTGCAGTTCATAAATGGTATAAATAATTCATCTGGTTAAAATGCACAAGCTGGCAGACAACCAGAACGCAAGAAAGGCATGACAGGTCAGGGAACATTTTTCATTCATTTTGAACTAATAAATCTGAACTCAGTCAGCGAGTGATGTGCACCCTTCTCAGTACAAAGCCTAAAAACTAAGTAAAGCTAACTAAACTAAGTTGCTGCCTTGATAAACATTCCTGACAGACTAATGTATAACAGATACATAAGCATTCATTTTGTCAAAAGCAACAAAAACTGTGTTAATGTATGAATAGAGCCACGTACACTTGAGTCATCTTAGCATTGTAAAATCATTACAAATTATTTGATGTCTCCTCAAATCCACTGTTTCTTTTATGTTTATATAAATTGATTGTAGATGCTTCATCAAGTTTTAAATTATTCCCCTTTTTCAACATCACTTTTTAGAAGGAAAATGAGGGAAAAAAAGATCATCAATAATAGAAAATCTGCTTAAACATTGTATAGGTCTTGCCAATGCAGCTGTTGAGAATATAAACTATTAATAACTTTAACAGCTGATATATTTACAAAGAATAAAACGTGCATTTGAGGTAAATGCAGTTGAATTTGCAATGTATTATAACATGCATAGCTTTTTCTTGATATTACCACAAAGAAAAATTTTGATTTTTACCTTTGCAGGTGCAAAGCAACCATTAACATGCTTCTTCTTCAAAAATCAGTCTCTTCTGTAGGCCATACACATCTGCACCTCCTGCAATAACAAAAGAATATTTTTGAATAATTAGGTAGTCAAATGTTTTGAATACTGAATCTGAAAAGACCACAAAGGCTATAAAGGATTATTATGATTAGCATTGATTTGTCAGTGTCCGCCAGTAGACTTTTCCTCAATGCAGCTGACATACTGAGCTGAACTAGTCTTGACCTCTTGACCCTCTAGCTGGATGTGTCTCTCTCACTCAGTGACATGTGGGGCACAACACCACCGCAGAGTCCACGTCCTGCTTTAATAAGCAATGGAAGCCAGTGTTGAGCTGTGACAGAGCACTAAGCCAAATCCTCCACCATCATCATCATGTTTTCATCCTTGCAGGGGGAGGGAGGGTTGACTACGAGGCAAAGTGGGGGGAGAGACAGACACACACGAGGCCTAGTCGCCACATCTTTTCATGCGGAGAAGCTGAGCCGCTAAACCGTTAGTAACTTCCATTTATTTGCAGGAAATGTTTACTTAAAATATTCAGCATGCTTTTAAAAAGATTGCATAGTTAGGGGAAGAAGAACTGAGTGGTGGGGTGGCTTATTCTCGGTTGTTTCGCTCTCCTTCGAAGCTTTCGTGGTAACTAGCATGCTAGCCAAGTTACGTAGCTAAGTGTAGTTAGCTTTAGCGCTAGGTTTGTTGTGCCAACTTAAACTATGATTTTCACCGAATTTATTACCAGAGCGTATTAGCTTTGACGGGGGTGTTAATCTGTGCAATGACATTCAATTTAGATCTAATACAAGCCACTCGGCGTCTCTGTAGTTACAGACATTGCAAGTTAGCTAGGTTAGTTTACGAGCTTTGGCTAACGCTAGCTAGCACAGAGAAACGATGGGTTGTTGCCATCTGTCTGGGCTCCATCTCATTTGGTTTGGGATGTTTTATTCACCTCGTTGAACCCAGATAAGACAGACAGTGTTTTGGTATCGGCATGCTGCTTATTTGCGGCATATAACACAGGTGTTTCGCTCTGTACTGTAAATGACAATCTTGGCATCAGCTGAGCAGCTGGCTGCTTTAAAACGTCCAGCTGTAACGTTACGTAAAATCACCAAAAATGCATCAAGTACGCAAATATTTCTAATGCTAAGCAGATTGATAACTCACGGTCGTGTAAAGATAAGAGCCACTGTATTTTGTTTTGCATGTTTATGCCCAAATGGGCCCGCTGTGCCACACTGCTGTTTTATACGGTGCTCTTTCTTGTGTTGGAATTTCAGAGCCGTTTTTGGTTTCCCAAAAAAACTCCGGCCCGGGCCTCAGTCCGCGGTCTAGAGTTTGATATCGGGCTGTTAGAGACGGAAGCACGTCGGCTTGTAGCTGTCAGTCAGGTCCTGTTCCCCAACCACCATCATGGGAGACAGCAGAGGTAAGCAAAAGAAAGAACTAATGTGCAAAGATTTATCTTTCGGCACTGCAGACAGGATTATTGTCTAGATGACTTGCATCTGGAAACTAGTGTTAATAAAAGATCATTGTGACACTGTTATCTGTTGTAAAATCATAGCTATGAAAGATGATATATGGTATGATTAAGGAACAGGAACTACTTGCTTAAACATCACAAGATTATACAAATGTGTTAGTCTGGCACCGCTGACCAGGTAAACGGTTTTTGTTTTTTTTAAATAAATGAGTGCGTGGTTTCCAAAATATAATCATTCTTCTAAAAGTAAGTAGGTTTTAATAATTGCTTTACTGTTAAAAATTCCTATTAATCTGAATCTGTGTGATCAGCGTGCCAGTTAAACAGGAATAGAGTTAAACAATGCACTACAAAAATGTCTCAAAGCTAAAAAAAAAAAATGTATTAATTCTCTTTGAGTCAATCAGAAAGGTGTTACTGTGTCCCAAAGAAGGCACAGACTCTTCACTCTTTGATTCTGTTTTTCATTAACCTCCATCCAAAACCTCCATCCAAAATGTTTCCAACTATCAGCACTTTGAACCTTTTATTCCTAAGCCAGGAAAGTAATAACAACTCATGCCAGTGTTGGGAATTTATTTATTTATTTTCCCCTGAAATACATGAACAGCTGAGGAAGTAGTGCGTCACTTAAAATTAAATACACACACAAAAATATCTGAGTAATATAAGGCCCAATTTTTGAAAGCACTGCTTTCTCCTTGGCCTGCAGTAGATGATTTGTGAGACGACATGATTCCCTGATTTATTTATTTTTTGTTTCTGGGGAAAAAAAAGGGGGAAAAAAGTGATTACATCAGACGACAGCCAGTACATCGCCCAGAGCAGCAAGAATGCAGCACATCCAGCTGTGGTAGGAACTGACTAGTTTTAGGAATGATGATGGGGAAGAGCACAATTTACAATATTTTTTCCAACAATATTTTATGTCATTATTTTTTAAATAAATCTGATCCAAATAACAGTGTCAAACAGGGCATCTAGAAAAATTAAGCACATTTATTCATATTAGTAGTCATATTTCTTACATATTGCACCTATAACATAGAGAAAACACAAAAAAATTAAGTTGCTAAGTTTTCTTAAGAAATGCTTAGCTTAATTTGGCCCTAAAGTCAATGTTAAAAGCAAAGAGAAATTTATATCACCTAATCCACGGTACTACAGGTATAAATATTTGCTCATATACAAATATATCATGTCACGAAAAACTTTTTAGTCATTTCCTGTCTCTTTGGAGCTAAAAAAAAAGGCCACCCAAACACATGAGATGTCATGAGAAAGCCCAGGATGTTGAGCACATCAGGACTTAGGGTAGCTCTAGTAAGTCAAAAGATATAGACCAAAAACAAATGTCCATTACAGAGGGCATAAATGAATAGGCTGGGTCTCTGGAGGACATCATGATGTGATTAAATGAGACAAGCCTGGGCACATGTGGTCTAAGAGTAGGAGCCCCGTGTCTGCATCCGATGATAATTTACCACACAGAGAAGGAGCTTCTTCAACAACCTCAAACAATGCTTTGCAAAATATGCAGGGAAGCTGTTCCTGATAACCGTGGAAACCACTTGAGGCAGAAGCACACTGTTGAGCACAACCAAGCTGTGAAGGAGTCGATACTACCAGCTGGTGACGTGTGACCCAAATGTAAACAAATGACTCAACTGAGCTTTGCTGTGGCGCCGATCCTTTCACTCCATACGACAGAAAGAGCAAACGGTGGACGGACATTACTGATGTAGTTGCATGGTTGTAAAGCAGTGCTCTTAGCGCCTTGTTAAAAAGCTTGCCCCAAAATGCAACATCGCAGGTAGAAATAATGTTTTTTTTAGCTATATCATGTGACAATATTATGGAGCTCCTGACGACTTAAAGGCATTGTTTTATACTTTCTTAGTGTAACCTCTCATTTAATCCAGTTTGTTTTCTATACTTTGCACACATATCTCACTGATGGTGTCACTGAGAAAGCCATCCATAGCTTTGTGCATTTTTGCTATGTACTGTTATTATGAATAATGAAATTTGCTGTACTTTTCATCCTGCTGTCTATTATCAGATTCCCACAGCCCAGACAGTTCGTCTGTGTCCTCCCCACCATCAGGCCAGCGCTCCCCTCCGCTGGTTCCCTCAGCTGCAGCTTCCATGACCTCCCTGCCTCCCATCACCACTGCCGGGGTCAATAGCCCCATCAGCAGCATTGGTTCCCCCTTTTCTGTTATCAGCTCTTCGCTGGGGTCGCCCTGCCTACCCGGCACACCGTCGGTGGGTTACGGCCCAATTAGCAGCCCACAGGTGAGCGATGAATCCGGTTACCCAGGTGACATTTTGCTTTGTTTAACATGTTTTATTACATGTTGACGTATCAGTCATTGTGTGGGGTTCACAGCTTGCTACAGCCGAAGTGAAGGCTAAACAAACTTACTCTGTAAAACTGTATCATACAAAATATGTCACGTTGTATGTTCTTAACATTAAACACAAAAAAGTATAAAAAAAACACTGTTTGCTTTAGTGTTTCGTCTTTGATCCCAGAAATGTTTGTTCTTTGTTGTGAGCCTATTTATATATTTTTTTGATTTACATTGAAGACTCTAATAGCTGTTTTCAAACATTTGTCAGAGAGAGAAGAGTAGGTGGGTTAATTTACATGTAAAGCGCCCGTGTTTCATTTTCAGTGTCATCTAAAGTTTATAGTGCAGTCTTGATTAGGGCTGTGCAATATGACCAAAGTCTCATATCCCGATATAAGGCCTCTATCGCCCCGACAACGATATAAATCACAAAAATTTTACATTTTCTCTAAATTCTGTGAATCTCGGGCAACTCGACGTGCGTGAAGTGTTTTCAGCTGGGCGTCCTCTAGCTGGAGTCCAGTGTTACATAAAGTTGAAACGGCCGCAGTTTTCTTTGTATTTATTAAACGGCGTGCTGCGGGGAAAAGCCCGTTCTAAGGTTTATTTTTTAGCACCCGACGGCTCTTTTTAGCTTCTCGTCCGTCAACTACTATTTCACACGATTCAGTTTAGTTTGAAAAGTCTCAACGGGATGTTCTGCTTTACTGTGAAAGGTTTATGTGTAAAATAAACAAGCACACGATGGAGCCACACGCTGGGTTTACCGTCGTTGTTGTTAACGACAACGCATAAAAACAGTGGCTTGTCCGTCCGTAGTGTGGTTATGTTAAATATAAGAGAAAGCGAGAGCTTTAAGGAATACTACAGTGTCCATCAAAACGATGAAAAACTATTGCTGTAAACAGTTTATTTTGTGACACCAGGAAACAAACGATAGCGAAATATGAAACGATAGACGTTTTTCTATCGCCATCCGATATATATCGTTATATCGAACAGCCTTAGTCTTGATGGTAATGTTAAACACAGTTTTTGGATTCTTGCAGAGGTGAAAAGGGAATTGTGAATAATGTATCATAAAAAGCCTGGTTGTCATTGCATTTTGCAACTTTTCTGTTGTTTTCTCAGATCAACTCAACAGTGTCGATGTCGGGGCTTCATGCAGTGAGCAGCTCCGATGATGTGAAACCTCCACTGGGCTTGAAACAGCTGTCATCTCACAGCCCTGGGCCGATGCTTTCCCAGAAACGACTTTGTTCCATCTGTGGAGATAGATCCTCTGGTGAGTAGACATCCTAAATACAGCTACTTTCTTTGTCTTGCCTTTGAGTTAGTTTCACGTATGGTTAAAAGCAATTATTCCCCACCTCTCTTTAGGTAAGCATTATGGCGTCTACAGCTGTGAGGGCTGCAAAGGTTTCTTCAAAAGAACAGTGCGAAAAGACTTGACCTACACCTGTCGGGACAATAAAGACTGTACTGTGGATAAGAGACAGAGGAATCGCTGCCAGTACTGCCGCTATCAGAAGTGCCTGGCCATGGGCATGAAGAGAGAAGGTGAGCCAGCAGGAAAAGGCCTTGTAACCTTCTTGTTCTAAAGCTCCTCCTGTTATTCCTGTTTAACCAAACAAGTTTAGCTTAAATACACAAAGAAGCAAATATTCACAAACAAAATACTTTCTGCATCCTTTACAACTTGCAGTATTATAAAATCCATTATAAAATCACTCATTTTTAAAAGGTTTTTTACTGTTATTAGAAAGACGAGAGTGTTGCTGATCTAATATCTTAATGACATATGTTGCATTTTATTATTGTATAACAAAAGAGCAAGAATAAAGTCCTGAAAGGCGCTTTCAATAGGCCCAGTGGTGTGTTTCGGCCTCGGTGCCTTTGCAGCAGGAACCAGTATCTAAAATAAGTTCCATTTTAAACTTCCAAAAAAGTCCCTGCCTGAGGGATTGTGCTTTTGAAAATGTAATGGGTGGGGTTTGCAGCAGTGATCATTTCTGACTGGTGGAGCAGCCAACATGAGCCAGCCCCTCACAGTCACACTGCGCAATAGTTTGTAAAAATCATTTCGGTTACTTTAAGGTATATCACAGAAATCTTTGGTTACTGTTTGTAAAGACAGCATTGAATCTTTGCCCCTAATGTCCCCGTTCAAAGGGTGAGAGAGAGAAATGGAGAGCAGCAGTGTTTGATTGAGCCCAAGCACGAGTGAAGGAACGGAGAGTGAAAACAAAGAAGTGAAAAGAGGAAATAAACATTTTTTTCCGAAATACAAATAAATAAGCTCACACCTCGGTACAACCCTGCTCAAAACTGCAGCTTTGCCAGATTTTGTGTGGGGTTAGCGAAGTGCACTTTTCTCCCGTTACGGTTGCTCTGCTGTGTTTTTGTGTAGTTCAGCCTGACACAGCCTGAACACTCCCCCTG
>VUQR01035624.1:12579-52419 GCA_015108515.1 Hemichromis elongatus
TCCCCCCCTGCCTTTTTTTTTTCCTTTTTTTTTTTTGTTTTTTTTTTTTTTTTTTTCCACAAAATTAATTTGACTGATTCGTGTCTTTAGAGCACAGTGGAAACAAACGGAAATGATTTGAAGGAAGGTTTTCAATCATTTTTTTCTTTTTAATAAAAAGCTTCTCAGCATAAATGTTTGAGGAGCTTTGGGCAGAAACACACGTATAATCTAGAATTGCATGTCGTAATTATCGGTTGTTTATCTTTATGTCACTACCGGTGAGCTTTATATCTGTCTCATAAATTGGATTAATGAAAAAGAAAATTATATTTACTCACACATCGTACTTTGTTAACAGTTATTAAACAATAACAATGTTAAAGTGGATCACGTGACTATTAGCATGAAACATCAAACACCATTCAAAATTCTCTCTGCTGTCTCTACTCATCTTTATCTAGCCTTGTACTCAACACCGAAAGTTACGTTATATCCATTTTAAGCCAGCCCATCTGAGATTATCTGCTGCTAAGCACCTTAGAGTTGAGCAGTGTAAGTAAGCTAACCATATTGCACCCTGTGCTTTCTCGTGTCCTGTTATTAGATTAGCATTGAATTCCTTAGCATTGTACAATGCATATTTGACTTAATGCAAGTTAAATGAAAGGTATGTCACCACTGTTGTTGCTTATATTGTCACTGTGGTCATGGAGTTAGCAGAGATTTAGGAACATTTGAGGCAGCATGCTTTCTGTGGGACTTGATGTCTGCATAATCTGCAGTTTCTGCAACTTTTTAACTTCACCCAACACTTTAAGTGCTTTGATATACCTACCATAAAAAAAAAAAAAACACATCAGCTTGCAAATGTTCTTCCTTTAATTAAAGCTGTTTTCACACATTAGCACTACTCCATGTGGTTTAGGGTGAGAAAGCTGCTTAGATAGTGTTCAGTAGGCAGACACTAATGACACCGTTTCAGTAGAGGTTAATGTTCTGAACTGTGTACCAGAGTTATTTGCACATCACCACAGTCCACCTTTTTAGATGGGAAGTGGCAAGCTAACGACTTGTTAGTGTCACGCTCACTGTGTTTGTGGTTTGCTCTGTAAAATAACAATGTAGAGAAGTTCAGGGCTGCAATACATGTTTAAAAACTATTTTTAAAAAAAGCACTTCTATCTTAATCTGATATGAGTTTGACCACTTGCTCTCGTGCCTGTATAAGCACACAGGGCAGTTAACAGTTACAGACATGATGGCAACCCCACTAGATCTGTGCCTGTAGGATTTAACCCCCTTTAATAAAACTCGTGTCTTAAACAGAGCAGTCAATGGCAGCCATGCACAAAATCGGAACCAATTCACATGACATGTTTTTATGGTATATTTTCCTCACCAGTCACAACAACAAACTAAATTATTCTTAAGAAGCTGCCATGCGATTCCAGGCATCGTTCGGTAGCTGCAAATTTGAGTAAAACTGCTGGAAATTATGCTGACGCCAGTGTTGTCCTCTTATCTGCTGCAGTGTGATTGTCCACGTGACACAAATGTCACCATTAGAAGTAGCTGTCTGTGCTCCTTCTAATTTGCTGTGGCCATGCAGATTTGTCTTCACATCTATGCTTCCTCCAAAAGTGCTCTACACTTACTACAAATAATGTAATAGAAGTAACTACTCTTCCTCTGTGTCTGCTGCGGTCTGCATGTACTTCTGCAAGGGAGTGTAATCCCTGCCTGACACTCAGATTAGAGAGCTAATCTCACTTCATGCTGATTATGGAAAAGCCTTGTATCTTAACGGGACTGTAATCATCTCTTAAATTATATGCAACTTCCTCTGCTTTCTATTCTTGCCTGTTAAATGCCACAAATCATCCAAATCTAATTGATGAGCGTAATAAAGCAGCAATGCTACGTATTCCATGACTAAAAAAAAGGCTTTAATATGTGTACGATGGAGGATGGAGTGAGTAAAGAGTGGTAGAGAGGGAGATGGGGGTGGGTAAGCCTTGCAAACACTAACCCCTTTCCCCCTCTCTTCCTCTTTTTGTTTCCTCTCGATCTCTCTCCCCCACCCTCCTTCTGTAGTGGCCAAGATGAACGACAGATGTAAGGAGAAGAGGGAGGGAGGGGTGTGTGTCTGTGCCTGTATGAGTGAGCAGGAAGCAGAGATATTACATTGCCTATCAATTAGGAGCAGCTAGTTTAAAATATTTTTCCACTGTTTCTTGCCAATGCTCAGAGGACCAGTGCCAGCCTTGAATTACTTCCCCATGTGTTTTTAACCTTCATGGTTACAGGGAAAGTTTGCTGAGTATGCCCACTCTTACAGTCATCATTGTACTAGTTTAAGTTACCTATTCTTTGATCTTAACCAGGCCAGGCAGCCCAGTAGAGTCACACTTCCAAAAGAGGTCCTCATCTGTGTGGAAACATTCATTTAAGAATAAACTGATGCTCGCTAGTAGTAAGAATACTGTGAGGATACATGTTTCTTTTATAACCTTACTGCCACTGGCATCATTATTGTTAATTTTACCCTGTAAGTGCAGTAATTATGAGTGTAGATTGTTGGACGTATGACGTAGATTAAAAACGATATCCTAACACTCTTATCTAGCCAGCTAGCTGTTATCTGCACTGCAGACAGACTCCATCTCCAGTGTTTCATACTGGAGCAAGCACTGGTAGTCCTGGTTCTGTTCTGCTCTGCCGCCTTAGCGAGATAGCCGTAGTGGCAGATATCAGTCCTCCCCCTGCTGCGGTTTCTGGTTTCAGTAGCCTTCCAGCTCACAGCAGATCTCCCAGCAAGCAGAACCAGGACTACTGTCGCCAGCTTTAGTCCAGGATGGTGGACATGAGAATCACTGGAGAGGCAGCTGAATGACTTTAGGACTGCCACAACAGCAACAGGTTGTCAGCTTGTACACTTACTAAAGAGACTTTTCTTTGAGAAAAAAAAACCTATTATAAAATTTAGCATATTGGCATAAATCTGCTACTTTAAACAAACCAAAGTGACCAAGTCACACAGTCTGCATCTACTGATGTCTGTGGGATGCCAGTAAAGACTGTCAAAGCATTTGACTGCAAATCATTTGTAACAGAATATGAATTTGATTATTTTAATGTTGTAATTGGGCAATTATTTATTTATTTTAAAAATCTGCTTACTGTGTATATTGGAAAAAACCCACTGAAATAGGTCAGTGAATAAAAGCCAAATTTTTATTACACACAGCTTTTTAATACCTCATGAAAAAGGAAAGTAGAGTGATTTCATGGATTTATATTGATTGGAGTTACATGGGCGCTGTCTGCAATAACTAGATTTCTTGAACTTTATGAAAATAGAAACCTAGTTTTATTAGGGCAAAGATTTAATAGTTCCAAAAACTCTGTTCCAGCCGTTAACTGTTAATTGCCTGGAATTGGAATTAAATCTTGGAAAAAGCGCTTACACTCTGAGTTTGATTTCACTGTAATTTCTCCCTGATTGTCTATAAAATGGTTTGTTAATAATTTATGTTGTATGTCTTAATTGGTCTATTTCTGCCTTAGTTGTGGACCTGAAAGAAGTATGAAAGACAGTATGAGAGACTTTTTTTATGAACTGTGTATACATGTGCCTCTCTCTCCCTGCTGTTTGTTTCTTTCATATTCCAAAATTCATTTGAATTTTTCTGTTTCTTCCCTTTTCTATGCTCACCTCTTCCTACACCAATCTTTATTCCTCATTCCTCGTCTTCATTGTTCACACGTTATCTGTTAATCTTCATTTCTGCGTCTCTCATTTTATTTACCTTGGCTCATCTTTGTTTATTCTTGTTCTCCACATTTGCCTGCCTACCCAAATCATTTGCTTTCTTGGCCATTCCTCTGCTTGTGTACTTTTCCTCCTCTCATAATAACATACATTCACTCATTTTTACCCACCCACATATTTTTTTTTCTCCTTTCTGCTCTTCCTACTTTTTTCTCCCTTCCAACCTTCTTGCCCTTTATTGTTTTCCCCTGTGTTCCTCTCTCCCTTGTCCTGCAGCTGTCCAAGAGGAGCGGCAGAGGAACAAGGAAAGAGATGGTGAGGTGGAGTCGACCAGTGCAGTCAACGAGGAGATGCCAGTAGAGAAGATTTTGGAAGCAGAGATGGCCGTGGAGCAGAAGACAGAGCTGCATGCAGATGGAAGTTCAGGCGGCAGCTCTGTGAGTAGCCTGGAGGCTGGAAATAACCCCCAGCTGTTCTCCTTTAGATGCTTTTAACAGTAGAAATAATTATTAAAGAAACTTTGAGTTTGAGTTAAAACAAACTACAGCAGGTCCCAGTTTATGTTTCTTGAGCTTTGCCTGATAGAGTTACTTTATGTTAGATGGCAGATTTTTTTTTAATATTATTCACAGGCACATAATAATGCATTAAAGCTGTCATGAAATCAGTACCACTCATACTATAAGTCTGTTTATTTCAGCCCAACGATCCTGTCACCAACATCTGCCAGGCAGCAGACAAGCAGCTCTTCACCCTGGTGGAGTGGGCCAAGAGGATCCCTCATTTCTCAGAGCTGCCCCTGGATGACCAGGTCATCTTGCTACGTGCAGGTAAGTCAGTCTGATTTCATTGGGTCTGGGTTTATTATACAGTTCTTGGTTAAAAATATCATGATGTACTCTTACAGTTTGCCCAGTTGCACAAATAACAGAGAGCTTGTTGCAGATGGTGAAGATTTTTCTGTAGTTCTTCGTAATGACGGCTTCAGAGTTTGGATCTTCACCATACATAGGTTGATATAAAGTACATCATACGTACATCAAAATCAGAACATTTCAATCTTACAATAAGGATTTTCTATATTTTCCTGTAACACAGTTTTAAAACTTCCAGTGTGCATCACAGAAGAATGCAAACATCACTTTAACCCTTTGATATGATTTTGATTTCAATATTTTGGTTTTCAAGATCCATTGTTACATCATGTTCTCAACAAATTGCACACTGTCAGAAACGATTTTCCACTTGAATAACTGTTACTTATTTGTTACTTAATAATTATTTATTAGTTAAGCAGTATAGTTGATGCAGTTATTACAACACCAGCCACTACAGTCAAGAAAAGCCAAGCCTAAACTTGCACACAAGTTTTGCAAGGTTATTGATTTAAAATTGTTTTTGCTTCTGTACTATGCGAAGTACAGTTACTATAGAGGCAAATTTGGATCTTCTCTTATTTCTGACGGGTTGTCACACTGATTGGATCTGCGTCTATGGTTTTATGATGGATGTTCTGCCTGATCTCTCTCCCATTTTCTGAGCTTTGCAGAAGGAGCACAGTAGCTTGTGACCTGCTGAGGCTGGGTTTGTGTCTCCTAGTCTTGAACTCCACTAGCAGTAGCTGTGTTTTATTTACATTTTTTATTTTGATCTGATCAGGAAATTATTTGAAGTCTTCTAACATTTTTAGATTGAACCAAATATTAAAATCGACAATTCAATTCCAATGAAGGCATTTGTGTGTTTTTAAAAAAAAATGTGCTTAAAGGGTGAAATGAAGGTTTTTATAACCATTTATTAATAAGTTATTTTTAACGTAGTCATTTATTAAACATGTAATAAACCTCATTAAAGGTGAGAAACCAACTTTTCAACAGGCTGGAATGAGCTCCTGATTGCATCGTTCTCCCATCGCTCCATCTCAGTGAAGGACGGGATTTTACTGGCCACTGGCCTGCATGTCCACAGGAACAGTGCCCACAGTGCAGGTGTCGGAGCTATCTTTGACAGGTAATGCCACAATGTGTGGAAACACAAACGGTGCAACTCGACTCTCTGAAGCTTTGAGGAGAAGAAGGCATGAAACCAAAAAATTGTGTTCACTGGAGGGTTTTAGCTTCGTTATGTAAGTGTATTTTCAGAAGCCGGTCTACTTTGAAACGTAAGTGTACTACGTCTACACGTACGCAGTATAAAATCACGTACTGTAGAGTAAAATAAGCGGATCCTGGAAAGCCAGGACGAAATCCCTTTTAGTTTCTCTGGATTAGTGAACAAGAATCGAGGTTACAGTGTTCATCTTTGGCTGGCTGCAGCTGCTGTGTTCTGCGTTGGCTGTAATTGGCTGAGAGACTTTGCTTCTGTAGTGCTGCCTGTAGAATCACAGCGCATGCCAGGGAGGCTGGTGACTAATACTTTGCAATAGGCATGCATGCAAACTCCTGCACACTCAGTGGCATATCACCCATCGTATGGTCTGTTAATGTGGTAATGGCTGGCAAATGTACAATCCTATGTGAAAACATGACATGGGAATGTCTTTCAAAATATGTGACTATATTTAAATTATTGTGCAGAATCTTTTAGAGGCTGTAAGTATGTTAAAAGGTGTTAAATCTTCCCCTTTTTTCTTATCTTTTCCCCACAATTTTAGGACGTCTAGCTTAACGTGCAAAAACAGATTTAATTTTTCGATTTAATGTTTGAGTTGTTGTGGTTTAATATGGATGCAGATAGATAAACGCACATTTGTAGCACATTTATAAATGATTAAAGTTCTGATACAAACTCCACTGTTTTTACAAGAAACCATCATTAGATCACAATCCACATAACACCATAGTGTTATGACCGCAGGCTAAGGATTGAAAAGTTTCCAGCTTCATGATGTGGGCAAATTTCCCCGACTGACCGGCCAAGTCGCACCCCAGGCAAGTGTGGCTGCGCTGAGCGAGGGTTTTCCCCTCGTAGCCAAGAGGCTTGCTGGACGAGGACCCAGAATAAAATAGTGCAGTGTTTGTTTGCAGTTGATGCATTAGAAACTACTTAATAAACTACATTTACTCACATAATTATGGCCAAAACGATAAAAGGTTAGGTGTAATAATGTGTTGTGTGTCACAATGAAATATCAGCCGTTTTTTCCTTGATTTAAATAAAATATATGCGCAGCTCTCGATTAATCTTATCATAAGTTTTGACTTTTAATTCACAGTAATTACACATTAATTGATTACTAATTTGCTACAAAGGGTTCATCCTGGCTTCAACTCCAGTTTGGTTCAAATCATGCTGGGCTTGTTGCACATGGCTCAGAGGTAATTTTCTCATAGCACTGCTCTCTACTAGCAGCAGGCTTCTGTTTCCGCTTGGCATCAGCATCTGTTCGAGGCTATTGAACCATATTTAATGAAAGAGGATGTGGATATTTCTATGTAACACGTTACTTGCTGTAGGCGTCTAGCTTTAATGGCCCTGAAGTGCAAAATACCACAAGCTTTAAGCACTGGACCGAAAAAAGGAAAAAGTCCACTCACAAAAATCAAACTGAAAAACACATCATTTAACTAAACAACCTAAAGGACAAGAAAATACAAATTTCAGCAAACACCAAAGCTGGACAGGTCCAGATAAATGGGTTTAAAACATGCAAGTATTAAAAGTAACATGACTCTGGTGTCTTATTTTGAAAGCTACCATCATTCCTTTGAGTTTGGACAGGGAAAAGTAAACTTTATTATTACACATTGCCATTTGCTTGCATGGTCAGTGACCCTTTCCTAGAACAAGCAGACCCAATCGTTTCATTTGAGTACTAAATTCAAAGAAGCTGCTGAACAATTAAATGTACACAATTACATTTAGTATTTTGTTATGCTGCTACTGACTACAAGAGGAAAGATGACACGTAATGAGCACACACTGAGAAAACAAGCACACCGTCACCTTTTGTCGACATTTATGTGAAAATAAATCGAGGACAAAGGTCGGCAGCACCTCGCTTGACTTTGTTGTGTTTGTGATGTTTGAAATGTGTTTTCTGTTTTCTTGTGTTTTCTGATGTTTGATTTTCCTTTTGTGCGTGTGGTTAATTTGTCGTCCTAAATGTTGTATTCTGCACGTCAAGCCTTTGTTCTTCATCCAACACACACACAGTTCAGTGACATGTACTCAAGTTACTTTCAAGATCCGTTAACATTTATCTAGAAAAATCTTATAAAAGTTGGAGAGCGTTGTTTATAAATTGTTTTTCTGCTCTCCTGCATTTGGCTCGTACAGTTTGTGACAGCCTGTGCTTATTTTAGTACATGTGCATATCATTGAACTTCATGTGAGCTTGTGCACTATAATGTAATAAAGCACATCAAAGTTCTAACAGAGCTCCACATTTAGCAACATTTAACAGTACACGCACAATAAATTGTCGAATCAGGCAAACCTTAAACCAGATTACATGTAAGCATGGAGTACCTTTGGACTACCTGCACAGCTAAAGGGCTCAGAACAGAAAGTACTGTACTGTAACTGTGTAATGACATTGTAATAACACATTGTGATTGAATACACAGGGCGCACAATGCTGAGGTTGGGGCCATATTTGACAGGTAATTACCCCACTACACAAACACTTTGCTTGAACCCCCTCCTCTTTGAGTCGACCTTACAAACGACGAGGAAACGTCGATGCTTTCAGACTTCTCTGCAGCTTTACAGCTGCCAGCCAGGTTCTTACGACAAGACGAGAAGTCTGAACATCACCTACTAAAAATTGTAAATGATATGCGACTGACGCCATGTGTTGTTGTGGCTTTGAATGCATCCTGTCACTGAATGCTTTGCACTTTGGCACTTCAGTTTCTCAGAGTATAAAGTTCATTTAGGTTAGTCAACTGGAGAGTGAAACAAAATGTGTGAGCTACCTTGTGGTCAGCGCTGTAGAGTTATCTGATAAAATACTGCGTTACTTAAGTCCTCGGTTAACTTTTAGATCCCCTCGTTCATAGTGGAGGTAATGTTGGCTATCATCAGTGATATGATGGGAAATACCCGTAGTGTAAAAATAATGACACGTACTCTGGGCGTACACCATAAATTACTCCTCATTTCCTCCAATTTCTCAAGTAAATATGTAAAGGAAGAAAAGAAAGGCATTTATCCAGAGCGTTGCCGTGCATAAAACAATTGATTTGGCCGTGCATCGTAGCGTTGGTTAAGGCGGTGTCTGTTTAAAAAATCCCCGTTATTAAAAACAGATGTTCGTTTCTGATCAAGGATGATGGAGAAGCAAAGAAGCAGCCTCTAACGGTCATCATTCGTCCTCTTACTCTCTGGATCGTGTCCCGTTCCTCTTTCACTCAATTTATTTGCCTGAAGGGGAAACACTTAATAGTTTAGATGATTACAAAACGCAACATCTACTAAAGCTTGATAAATGCACTGAATGAAATGTTTGAAAATGTTTTTATCGTGACATTTTCATGTTTAGGTTATGTTTTTGTTGGTTGCTTGCATTTATTCATGCAGCTGTGAAAAATTAAAAGTAGCCGTTCTACTTTTAATTTTAAGAAATTAATTTGAAAGTGACCATTTCGTCAAAATGCTAGGGGCAGTCCTAAAATAGACTAGTTTTTGAAAACCTTAAGTTACCTTAAGGAACCTTAAGGGATTACTGTTAGGAATTACAGGGGATGTATTGGGCTCATTTCCACCTCCTCAGTTTATCCACTGCCTGAAACGAGCCGTTTGACCTCCTCTCACTGGTTGGTTGGGCCTTTCAAATAGGAGGTTTGAACAGCAGGTGGGCGGGGCTGCTGTGCTCACACCCAGAGCTGTGTGTCCGTGTTTGGTATATCAAAAATATTTCTCTGAACTGAGTGTGTCTCTCCTCCATGAGAGAAAGACAAATGAAGGTCTCAAACCGAAAAAACAAAAACATAAAAACCTTTTTTTCTCTAGTTATTGTAGATTTTAACATTTGCCAGCCATTTTCATTACAGGGTTGTTGTTTGTTTGTTTTTTTTTTTTTTTCAGTCAAACTAATGTGAGAAATAACAACAAGCGCAAACACAGAATGATAGGACAGATTCGTCACCAGTGCAGCTGCAGAACCAGCAGTTTTCAGCCATGGCCAAACTTACAGTCAATATATTAATAAGTAAAAATAAATAGCAGTGGTTTTGCTGTCTGGTCTCTCTGTTTAACTTAATACTGTCTTATTCTCGTGTACTTTCTCTTATTTTTATCGACCCCCCCTCTTTTTCTTCTTCACTGCCACAATACTTTGTCTTTTTTTTCTTCCTCTCTCTCACTTTTTCCTACTTTCTCGATTTGGGATTTCTCTCTTTGCGTATCTCTTGTTCTCTCCTCTCTTCAGGGTTTTGACAGAGCTTGTTAGCAAAATGAGAGACATGCAAATGGACAAGACAGAGCTGGGCTGTCTTCGAGCAATCATCCTCTTCAATCCAGGTACATGGGCGGGTGCAGTGTTGCAAATCATGTGACCATGTCATTAGGGAAACTAAAGTTAAACAGACTCATAAATGTCTGGTAACTGAAGGAATTCCAAAATCGGGAACTGTTTAAATAATGAAAATACTCTGTTTGTGCCTGAAGATGCTAAGGGTTTGTCCAACCCCAGCGAGGTGGAGCTCCTGAGAGAGAGGGTGTACGCGTCTCTTGAGGCTTACTGCAAACAGAAATATCCCGATCAGCAGGGAAGGTAAGCCGGCGTACATGTGAACACAGACGAGAGGGGAAGTCACTGTTGGCTGTGCTGTTGACACGTACCCACGTACACCCATCACTGCTGCACAGAGCAGCTGATACACCGGCCGCCTCTCTGTGTCTTAGTGTTGGCTGTTGCTAAACAGACTGGATGTGATTTGATAACATTTATTGTGCTCGTGTTGTGAAAACTGCAGTTTATTTTTCATTTTTTTTACTTTTGAGTTGTATCCGATAACTGATTGGCATAAAGTAGCCGTGTAGTTGATATCTTGTCACTTGAAACTCATTACAACACTAGGGGCCGATCCTTAGAACCTGCACTACAAACATAATTTGAGTCTGACAGTCTGTTAGTTATATTAACGGATTATTCGGGATGCTTTCTTCCTGTAATCTGAAGAAATATTCAGATTTTTTTAGTGTGTTTTAATGAATTTTTAAGAGATTAACAGGTCTTTTTTTCCTCATTCGTCTCTTTCTCATCTGTCTCACAGGTTTGCAAAGCTCCTCCTCCGACTCCCAGCGCTGCGCTCCATCGGTCTGAAGTGCCTGGAGCACTTGTTCTTCTTTAAACTGATTGGTGATACGCCCATTGACACCTTCCTGATGGAGATGCTGGAGGCACCTCACCAGCTCACCTAGAGGAGGAGCCAGCTTAGTTCCGGTCAGGATCCAGTGCACACCAGGATTACCAACACGACCCCCTCCCCCGCCCCCGTGTTGGGTCATTGGCTCTTCTTGTCGGGCCTCACTTAACTGCAGCACCTGCTGGTTTTAATGTACCCACAAAAACACACGTTCACCCTGGCTAATTGTCTCCACACATACACACACGCATGCAGATACCTGAAATTGCAACCACGGATTGACCTATGATGTAACTAATACAGACACAACATGGCTCTGAACATACGTTTCCTAATACTGAGACACGTTTTCACCTGTTCTCCCACATCCAGTTTTCCTCCATAGGGGTTATGACTCAAGGAACACACGCCCTTTTTCTCTTACATATACAGTAAATGTCTTAAATTTAAGTTAGCCTTCCGTTTCCCATCTTCACCTCGCAGTGGGTTTTTGCTTCCGTGTAACTGGTGTACCTCCCCTGTTTTTACTTGGGTTACTGCTAGTTGCACCTCTGTTCATTATATCCATCACTAGCCGGTTAGTTATTCATGTTTGACTTTAGCTTGAAATCAGGTGCATAGCATTTCAATCAACTGTCCATCATCAAAAAAACATTTTTTTTTTCTTATTGTCAGGAGGTGCCCTATAACGGACAGGCAGAAACACCCTCCCAACGAGCTCATCCAATCTTGTAAAAATTGAAATGTTTTATGCTTTTTATTCATGCTGAAACTTGTTTAAGTTTCTATTTTGAAGTACTGTACTCATGAAATGAGAGCTTTTTCCAAGGCTTTGAAATCCAGGAAAAAGGGGGCTGGGAGGACTTTGAACAGGCAAACGTGGTCCTTCCCGCCCTGATGCGCACAGCGGGCTTTGTAAGAAGAATGACTTGAATTTATTTTCTTTTTCTTTTTTTTAAGTTTTGATTTTATCCTTTTCTCTACTTTGGCAGATGGTTGGCATTTTAAACAGCTTGAGGCTCACAGGAAGTACAGCTTCATGCAAGAAAAAAGAAAAGAGTATTCGTTTAACTTCCCATTCATTTAACGGCTCCTCTTGCTGGTGGTCATTTTGATGCACTTTTGTGAATTGTAACTGTGTAAATGTTTCTGTTTCCTAGAAATGACCATCTGACCATCTCAGACATCTAAGATGAACTTGAAGGTACTAAGTGTAGGATTTTCTTATTGTTGTGTTATTTTCAAATCAGATGTGGTGACTTGTTTTAAAAATTTGGTCACATCCCGAACAAATAGTAATCGGATTGGATGTTTACACTAACCTCGAATATAGTGACTATATCACTGTTACTGTCCGGACACGCAGCGCAGCTGAACGTCTCCATTTTTATGGGTGTTTTTAATGGCAAAAATATTTTTTTAATCGATTATGTGTTGAACACAAACAAGGAGAATGATTTGAATTTCTCCCTGAGCAGTTGTGCATGTAACTGAACGGTCGGTCTAATCTGAGTGGCCTGCAGTTCAGGGAGACTCTTTAGTAAATAAGATTAACCCAGCAGTTATTGTAGTTTGAGTGGCATGCTGTGCTGCACTCATACTCCCTGGTAAAGCAGGATTTGTGCAATACAAAAAGCAGCAGCTGAGATTTGCATAATTTGTCCCATTGGCGTGATTTTGCAGCCCACAGCTCATCATAGATCTCGTGTTGAGGATAGAGATCAGTGAGGATGGCCCCATGTTTACATAGATCCTCGTGTATGTCATGTTTCTCCTGGAATTAACTTGTGATTATATATAAAGGAAATCCTACACCTACTACCTACTCTTTCAACACTTTACTCACTGTGTATGGGCTCGGTGCTTGCAACTTTTTGTACAGTAGATGTAAATAATAGAAAAACCGGAGTCATGTGAAAACAAAGGCCTGTTCACACTTGAGAAAGTCAAAGATGTGGCTCCACCAAACAAATGATAAAGCTCTATTTTTAGCTGTTGAATCAACATTGGACTCGATTCCCGTGTGACAACCATTAAACCTTCACCATGAAACCTTTTTGAGCCCAGGGCCAAACCACACCTCAATGCTGCTTTTGCACCAACGTCTGCCAATGTTTCCTGTAGTTCTTGGTAATTGGTCGGCTGGATTTCGTTGACAATGGCACTTGACATTTACTGTGATTGAAATTTGTGAGCAAGTGAATCTGAGAATTACAGTGAAAAGTCAAATGCAGCTACCACGCGATCAGGAGATATTAAAACTATGAATTAAACCGTCTGCACGTGCTCAGAGGCGAGCAATACTGGGGTACACATAAAGATTTGCTACCATTTTTGTTAGTATTTAAAAGTGTTGACATTCTGACGTATATTTAGCCTTCTTTTTAGTCACCACATTGAATAGAAATTACATTTTGCAGTATCATTCTACAGGGAAGAGGCACTACCAGGTGTCCTCTGCCAGGTGCTAAATAACCAATACGGTCTTTTCATTTAAGACTTGAACATTTACATCAATGCAATTACAGTATGCAAGTACACAGACAAATCAGACAGCCGTTCTCCACTTTTACTTCAACTGAATCTCCTTCTTAAAGTTCTCTTTTCCTTTCTTTTTTTTTTTTTTTTAAATGACCCCTGCCTTTATTTTAGCCTCCCTACTTTGGAAAATGAATACCAGCAAAGTGCTTGTACCTTTTGGCTGTGGCTGATAAGGCTCCGTGCTCTACCAGTCACAGCCAGAGTTAGTTTTTTTTGTAATTTTAGGAAGCAGTTTGCCTGGTGGAAGCGGAGGAAGTAGCTGTTGAATTTTGAAGTCTGCCAGCTACCAGAATGAGCAAAGAGCTTCCCGCCCTGCAGATAGTCCAAATACTTGTTCTCAGAGAGGATCCACGGCCTCCCCCATGTGATGTGGACATAGAGGCTGGCAGTTGACCTGTAAAACAGGTGTTGTGTTTAACATATAAGTTGGTCTAACCGTAGAGTTTAGTGTTGTTTCACTTCTTTTTCCTTGCATACAAACGATCAACTCAACAAAGTAGTGTCCAGGTGTCCATTAGTTTCCTACATGCAGAGAAAGCTCATCCTCTTATGCACCAGTGCTGACTCGTGTTATGCTGGGCATACACGGTGCGATTTTTGGCCCATTTTGAGTCGTGCGACCGTTTTGGCGATCGGCCCGATTTTTGCCTTCATCGTGCGTCGTGCATCGTGTAGTATACGTGGGGTAACGAGAAGCGATTGGCCCCCCACGACCAGCTCCCGATCATCAATCGCTTGGTCCTCACGACCGTCGCGAGGGTGTCACCGCAGCTTCACACACTGCGCACGCGCAAACACATAAACGTCGGCGAAAAAGACGGAGTAGCTTGGCAGTGTTGTGTTGTGCGTGTACGCACAGTGTGAGCACTCAGGTGGCATCAGAGCATCGGGCCGTATAGCGTGAGACCTTGCAGCGTGCCCTACGAACTTCTAACCCCTGCGAGTCAATCGTACAGTTTGAGCAGGAGCTGAATCGCGCGACTGAAAAAATCGCACAGTGTCTGCCCAGCATTATGTATTAGCAAGTAAAATGGTGATACGCTCTCGATTAAAGGTGAGATGCAGGAGCATCTACCAGCATTCTTGTACTGCAGAAGCTGTAGTATGGTCTCAGTGCTTTAGTGACTTGAGGTGGTTCAGATGAAATAATAGAGACTTGAGTGATTCTGCAGCCATTGAGCTTTGAAATCTGTGGTCTGGACACAGGTTTGGTTATCCTGAGACAGTTGGGCTGTGGATGAGGTTTGAACCTTAAACAAGCTTTTTTTTTTCTTTTCCCCTCCTTGTGCCGATCAGAGAGAGTATGCTTACTTCAGGATGTGTGATGGTGTGAATAATCTCCTCTTCTGGTTGGTTGATATTCTTAAAACTTTCTCTGCAGGATTTTAGCTTTGGAGCTTCCTCTGTTGAATGTTTAAGCCTGCTGCTACTGCACCGTGTTTATACCTGGGGATGGGAATCATTAAAAAGCCAGTCACGGTGCTGGAGGGTTCACTAGTGGACATGAAGTACTAGACACACATGCAGAGCTGACTGAACGGACACCGATCTCTGTTGGTGACTCTTCAAACGTCAAAATATGCAACTTGTATACTCGTTGTGGTTCAACTTGTCATGCAATATATCTGTTGTGTTTCTGGCATTAGTAAATTTTAGCTTAGTCTGTTGCATAAGTTAATATTAATTGGCGGTAAAATCGTTAAGGTATTCCCATCCCTCCATATAACAGCAATGTATTTAAGTTGTGCTATGCTATTTTTTTAGATTCCTTTACTTTATGCTATGAGCTTAGCATTTAGAAGACAGTAAACAGATACAGGAAAACGGCGATACAGTCAGTGCAGGTTTTATGTGCTAAGACGTTTCAAGCTTTCAGGCTGACTGTGCTGGCAGAAGCTGGTGGTTGGGTGTTTTTGTTTTTTTTAGCTTTTGTTTTAAGGTATGTGTGTAAGGTTTTATGCACATGTGTATGGAATCTTCTGCAGCTGCGCCTTTTGACTGGCAGAAACTGTAGCTTTGGCTGTGACTTGCTGAGCGCTGTTAAATAAATGAGTTGCGTGAAATAATAAAATGGTGCAGGAAGGGGAACCAGGCTGGAGGGTGGTGAACCCGCTCACTGGCCCGATGCTCTGTCAGCCCAGCCTCCTTCCTTCCTGCACCTGCCCCATCTCCACTGCTTTAAAAAAAAAACGTAACATTCAGTCACCCACGTGGGCTGAAAATTGTCGGGCTTTGCATCAGAATGGACCCGTTTGAAAAGGATGTGAAGCTTATCGTGGGACAAAGCGTTGGAGAGCTACGGCGAAGGGATCCCGCGGCGTGTGTCCCTCTTTGCTTACTTTACTTGACGGCAGAGCCGCGGCGATCTGCGGTCTCCACCGGGGACCGCGGGATCGCGGCGCACCGCCCACAAATGTTTGTCGTTGCAACCTTGTGCACTCAAGGCAGACGCATGCTGTGACCTTTTGACTGTGTAGCAGTATTGTTGTCGCCATCTTTGTTACATTTTGAAATTACTCTCTTTTTGAGGATAAAGACGTTGATTAAATATGCTTTTTTTTTTTTCCCCTCCGTGTGGGCTGTGACTGAAGATTCGATCATCTTGTAATGATTGGACGTTTTTAACCGTCTCCACGGTGCCAAGGCCCCTCCCGTTTGATCAGGGACGCTAAAGAGTGTGCTGTGCAGCCTCAAAACCGCCTCCACCTTCACTGGTTTATTTATCACTGCCAAGCTGTTTGTGGCCATTTTTAAATGCAGGGCCACTCGGTCCCCAGCGCTTGTCTGTCGTGTCATATGTTGTGATTATCATGCAGAGTGTGCGCTCACCTCGGCCTGCCTGTGACGCTCACTAACGAGGGGCCCTAATAGGAATTGAATGATAGCACGTGTGGAGAGGGGACGTACTGGCAACAGGAGACAGAAGTGGATCGGTGTAGTGGACCCCTCTGGGTGCTCAAGCTGTGCGTTGGTGCTTTTCACGGGGTCCTAATAGCCAGAAATGATCTGCTTCGGTTTCTAAGGGAAATCCATCGATGAGTGAAATTAAGATAAGCAATGATTTAAGAGGGCTAGCCTAGCCTAGTCCTGGACCTGCTCTTATTAAGCTGAGTTTGGTTTGGTATTTTTGCCACTGGGTGTTACCTGTCTGGCTAAAAGTGGACGTTTTCAAAAGCCTTTCAGAATCTCTTTTAGATTATGAGGAAGAAAATATGGTTTTAACAGTGCATAGCCCACTAAAATGCATAGGTGTGGTTAGCAGGATCTGGTTACATTAACTTGATGGGAAGGATCAGCTGAACAGGATTTCTCTGCTGATGGAGAAGGTGGTTGTGTTTGAGAACCACGAAGAGTAGGTCAGAGAGCCGAGGAGGGCAGGGACTTAAGGAAACTCGGATCAGGGGTTTGGTTGTTGATCAAGAAGAAAAACAGAAAAAACTATTTTCCAGTAGATCTAGAAACTTCCGTAATTGTTTACTCTTCACTTTAAAAACTTCACACACAGTTTCTTTGTCTCGTTTCTTGTATCCGTCTTTTCCAACTATGCTATTCATCTTTTGTTTTTTACAAAGTATTAAACAAATACGTGAACTGTAAAATCAGAATGGAAGAATCTGTCACTCGTTATTAATTTCTCTCTTTCTCTTGTGTCTGTTCTTTGTCCTGTTTGTATCTTACTCCATCGTACATGTGGAGCTGATTGACTATTGTGTGCTTTGGGGATTGAAAGAAGAAAAAAAAAATTATGAATCTTTTTTTTTTTCCAGTCATTAATTCTGAATCTCGTTTCTGTTTGTTTTATCATGAGTAAAGGTTTTAATACTGTATGTGACGTGTTTGTCTTTTTTTATTTATTTTTTTAAAGTCTATAAGATGATTAAAGCTACCAGGGTGCACTCAGTTTCTTTTGAGCGCCACATAAAACACCCACTGACTGCAGATGTACGGGAACACGCCACCTCCGCTCCGACTGCCTCGGGAAGCGAAATCGTCCTCAGTCCAGCAGGACCCCAGGGCCCCGGGTGACCACTGGCACCGCACTCCCATCTTTCCACCTCTAGAGGGAGCACTGACCTTTTTGTCCCGTCCAATTTTTAGCAATCGTAGCCCCCACCCGTCTCCTCCCTCCTTGGTAAAATTGCTTTGCATTTCTTTCCCTGCCTACTTTGCATACCTTGGCCAATAAGGAGGCAGCAGACCTAAGGTCAGAGCATACTTTGCTGATAGGTTTCACCCCACACTGGCAGCTCTGTTCTCTCTGCTGCATATTTAAATGTTAAGAAAAATGTGGGTGTGAGTTTGTGTCTCTTAGATATGTAGCTCGGGGAATGCTCTTTCACTTTTGTGCCACCTCCTTTTTTTTCTGACAGGGCATCAAACGAATCTGCTTTTCCTCCTGACTAAGAGAAGCTTCTGCTCACTATGCAGAGCCGTCAGAGTTGTTTTAGGTCGTATTAAAAAGCAACTTTAATCGTGAATATATTTATAAGCAATAGAAGTTTGCATGGAATCAGATAACCAACTATTTTAGGCCACAAAGCGCCTGTTTTCTATCAGCATACGTTTGGAAATGCCAGTTAGTCATGGGCACTTTTCATACCTGTACCTACTCTCCCTGTGAGGGATCAATAACATGGGAAACCACACATTACCACAGAAGCATAACATAATAATACTGTAGCTGCTTCTGTGTTTTTTCAATCTGATTTATGCCAAAGATTACAGATTATACTGGAGGGTTTTAAAAGCTGAAGTATATGGGTCAGATTTAAGGAGTTTGTGATTAACACCTTCCATCACTTCAGAGCAGAGAGGTGGCGAATAAGCTTCAAATCACTACCTGGTCGGGGTTATCCTGACTTGGATAAGTAAACTAAGACAGATTAGAAGGATGATGAGCGTCACTTTGAATGCTACAGATGTCCGAGCCAAGTGTGTCACTCTGTGAGCTGCTCCTGAAGTACCACCTGCTGCCAGCAGAGGGCGCAGGCACAATGAGGTCTCTGTTCTGGAAGCTCAGTACAGCCAAGTCAGCAGCCTCTATTTAGAGAAGACCCTATAACCTCTCATCTTGGAGTGGTAGACAGTCAGTTTCCCAGTTTGATCCAGGAATATATTTGTCAAATGATGTTTATTTTAGTTTCCAAAAAAAGGTTTCTACCTTGGTAGAGTCACTGTTTTCCCTTAAAGTTGTATTTTGACACTAAACACAGCATTTTGAAAGTTCTGAAACATCACTTTTAGTGAATTAAAATGAAAGTATTTAAGTGTAGCTGACCTTTAGCTTTGCGGTCTGTTTAAGTGGTTTAAAGCTATATTTTTGCCTCGGCCTTGAGCCTTTTCTGAGGCGCATTAGCATCTTCAGAGTTTACTTCTCTTCCTGCCTCACGTTTCCTTCCTCGTCACAGTTTTCTCCCTGTTGTCTTGTTTTCCGTCGACCCTCTCTAACATTGACTGCCTGCGTTTTGTGTCTTTCTTTCCTGCTCTCCTCTGTCCCCAATCTCCTCCTGGCTCCCCCGCCCTCTCCCCCCGCCCTCTCACCCCTCCCCTCTCCTTTCTTCTATTTGAGGCTGAGGGCTGCAGAAAGCCACCTTTATAGCAGGGGTCAAATTCCTCCTAATTCCTGCTTCGCGAATGTCAATTTTTCACCGGCTAAATGTTGTTTTCTCTGCGCTGAAAAAACAAGATGTGTTTGAAGTCACTTTCTGTGGATCCCGTGTGGTAGAATACCCCACACATCGTCCTCACACACACACACACACACACACACCTGAGGAGGACAGAGCTTTATTGAGCCTGTGCACTCTTTGGAGAGGGCAAATACTACACAGGAGAACATGTCAGGTGTGTTTTCTGCTCACTGTTATTTTCTGTTCAGCCTACACAGTAAAATAAACACTATAATCGCCTTTGAGCTGTTTTTTTTTTTTTTTACATGGTATTTGTTGTTTTTCTTAAAAAATGCATACGCACACCTTATAACTAAGTATAACTGGTGACTGCAGGGACAAATATTTATTTATTTAATATTTATTTAGTTTGGTCACTTATCATTCGTTGTTTTGTTCTGTTTTTTTTAATGTGCTAGCATACACGCAAAAACAATGACCCCGTTCCTCCTACGCCACAGAACACAACTAGGAAAAGATCATTTAAAAACATCATCTCTCTCTTTATAAGACAAAGTACAAACACTAGTAATTAAATGCAAACTAGAGACTTAATTTAGAAGGGATTGAACCACTATAAGACAGCTAAAGTAAACACGTATTAGTGGGAAAGACTATATATGAAAAAATAACATCACCACTGTGACGCCCATTGTTTGATTGGCTCCACATTTTGAAGCCTGAGTGAATTATATTCAGTCCTGAAAACTGGAAAACACATCTGTCAGATAATCGCCTCAGAAAGCCCCGACAGCAAACACACAGTAGACAGGTCCAGTTAGATCTGAGGTGAAGCTTTGCAGAGGAAAAAACAGACGATCACCTGCAGATTTCTGAAGCTTGTTTTAAAGCCTCAAATGTTTACGCCTTCTTAATCTTGCGTGCAAAAACTCGGATGTGATGAGATGTGGCAGCATTGACCGTCAAACCGTGTCCTCATTGGTTGTTTAATTTCATACCAAAGACTATTGTCCATCTAGAAACTTGGTGCGTCCGAGATTTGCAAAATATACTTCGTTTTTTAATCATTATGAGTGAGAGAGCCCATAAATGGGCGGGAGAGCAGGTAGTGTACTAATCACAACGTTGATGGCTTGAACCCCTGGCTGCCCTACTCGAGGTATCTTTGGGCAAGACGCTGAACCCCAAGCTGCCCCTGATGCCTTCATCGGGCAGAAGATCAAAGGCTTTTCTGTTTTAGCTTACAGGTGTGAAGAAGAAGGAAATACAGAGACTTAAACCTTATACCTCTACTTGGATATAAGCAGGTTATTTTTCCTTGTTAAAGTTGTTCTTTTAAACACAAATGTCTGTAACCGTAGTTACTGTTGGAGCCATTGGGAGAACTGACGTTTTTAATCTGTGCACGATTCACAGCACAGAAAAGAATTCATGTGGTGGGTACCTCCACATTAGACATGGACAGTGGCATCTACTGTATTTCACTGATCTTACTAAGTCCTCGTCTTTATTCAGTAAGTGTAAATGAACACACTTCCATCCACTAGATTCCAATAGAGGATGAATGTGTGTGGATCAGTAAAGGGGGCTGGAAGAAAGCGACTGCTCAGTGTTTATCATCCTCACATATAAAGCTTTTAAAAAAACTGGGGTCCTTGTGCAGATGCTACTGCACCAATTGCCTGCAGACAACAGGGTGGAGGGATGGTCGGGGTCCATTATGGTTGTTGAGACTCTACAAGCATGGCACTGGATGTAGTTCTTGTTGTTCGGTGCGTCATGACATCGTCAGTGAGACCTCTGTAGAGGGGAGTCATATTTGGTGAGCTAACCTACTCTGAAAATTTAAAATAAATGAAATTAAAAACATTTATCTCGCTCAACCACCCACTGAAGGTAGTCATGAGTGTTTATTCTCATTAAATAAAACTTTTCTGTTAGGTGACATCGGGTGGTACATGTTAGGTAAATGGAAACACTGTTACTGTCTCATTTCAAGTTTCAAGTCACGTTTCTGTCTTTTCTATGTTGCGTCTGTACGGTTCAGACTTTCAGGACGGGGAGAAACCGTGGAATGAGTGGTGACAACATTTATAAAAGCTAAATTACTGGTCAGCCACTGTCCCCATGTTCTTTCAGGCGTAATGATATGCTGGGTTTTGGGTATACACAGACCAGCTCTGAGCCAGCGTGCACTTAGATGACTGAGAGCGCCTCCTGAGCAGAGCTAAATCTGGGTGAAACTGAGAACGGGTCCCACACAAAGTATATAATTCTACATTTGAGAAAAGTTGGTTTTGCTTTCAAATCAAAGGAACATGGCAGATAAATATATGTCAGGCTGAGAGAAAGGCTGAAAGGAAGACATCGTGGTGGTGCCAACTGGGCTCGTAATCAAGGAATGTGCCCCAAATCTTTTAAACAGCTACGTTTTACGTGCAGTTTATGGTGTATTCTGCATTTTACAGTAAAGGTAAAAAAAAACTAAACCAGGAGCAAAAATCAAATATAATCCTTTTAGCGTAATCACTGACTGTTTTATCCATCCCAGTTCAAGCAACTGGTTCTGGCTTGTGTGTCACTTTACAAAATAATCTGTCCTACAAAAATCATACAGCTTTAAATTTTTATTTTAAGAAAAAAACCCAAAAATGTGAAGAATAGACATAAAATTTCAATTACAAAAAGTTTCTTTATACATATTTTTTAAAAATTCCTAGAAGTGCAACATGAGCAAACAAATGCAAGCGATGTACATATTACCAAAGTATGGATCAGGCGTAGTAAATCTATTTAAAGCATAATCATAAATCATCATAATTTGTTTCTAAAATATCAAAGTTCAATAAAGGAAAAAGTCTGTAGAGCTTCGCATATAGTCCTGAGGACCCTCTTTTGACCAGTGTGCATGGAATATTTGAATTATTTGTAATGGAAATAACATCACAAAGCTCCGCCTCTTAATTTCACTGTAATGATGAGAGAGTGGGAAGTCTGTGTGTGGGAAGAATAACGAGCTCCTGGCTGTTTGCCAGGAGTGAACGTGAGAGGGGCGCGATGTGTCAGCGAGGGGAAACCGGTGGATGCAGAGGAAGGAGGGGAACATACATTGGAAGACAGAAGAAGGAAGAGGGAGAGTCGTATTTTCCTTTATGCTGCATCCTTGGCTGTTTGCTCGTACAGTAACGGCCCGGATGGGACTGAGCTGCAGGCCAAGATGAAAAGCTCTTTGATGAACAGACAGACCGGAATGAGCTCAGATTGTTTTTATTGCAAGTTTTCCCTGACCTCATTAACCGTCTGCTGTGTCTGTAATACTGTGCATCTGTATGTTCGGCCTCGTGTTTTGGAAATTATTAATTTGTTTTTTTCTCTTTTTTGATGTTTTGTCTGTGGGACAGCCAAGTCTCACCGGGGCGGGAATCACAGTGTAGTAGTTATAGTACCGCTGCAGTACGTGGGTTTATAATACAACAGTAGTACTGTAGTGCAGTGATCATTATTCTGTCACTTTTTAGCTCAGTTAAAAGGCGTTCTGATTTACTTCTCACCTCTGTCCTCTATTTTCTCCCATCTAAGTGTTTCCTCAACACAGTTCTCACTGTGTTCTCATCTCCTGCCTCACTTGTTACACTTTGATCTGTTTCAGTCTGCCGTTACGTTGTCGCCTGTCCTCGACCTTATCTGCCTTCCTCGCTGCACCTCACCTTTGCTCTCACTATCCCCATCGTTTTCATATCCCAGATTTTTCTACTGTACCAGAGAGAAGGCCCTGGTCTCAGCAGCTTCCTGTCTCACAAAAGACCCTTCTGTTTCCCCCCCCCTCTGGGTTTCCTCCTCTGCCTCCTCACCCCCTCTTCAACACCCCTGTGGTACATTCCCCCCTCCGCGGTGCATTCCTCGTTGACCTCGGCAGGCTGAGGAGTCCCTCTGTCAGTGAGCTCTGTGAGAGTGGGACCGAGCCTTCACTCGTCTGTGGAAGCAGTTGTTACGTTCAGGTTAAGTCGATCTGTTAAGCTGAGTTAGCTTTATCGCTGCTGCCACACAGGTTGTTACAAACGTGGTCAGATAGCCGGATGATCACACTTACAATACTATAATATAATACTTAATTATCATATGCCAAACATGTCGAAATGAAAGTTAAATGATATGGAGGTGTGTCTGCTTTAAATCTGAGCTTAATGGAAACATTTGTACTTGAACACACAAATGTTCAGGTACATTGAAGCTTCTGTGTCGGGACAACAGCACTGCCTGGTGACGTCATGTAGTTTACCAGCAGGTTAATCTTAGGTTTGTTAGTTGTCCATTCAAACCAGCATCAACAACAATCTCCACAAGCAGGTTCTGAATATTAATGTGTCCAAATCTGTGTGAAAGAGGCACTAGAAGCTTTCTGGTTTCCTCTTGTAGTCTGAGTCCTGTTGTTCATGCTTAAATGTCTATTCATTACATTCAGGAAAACAATATATATGATAAAAGTCATGATATTGGGCAAAACTGCATGAGATTATCACCATCTACAAACTGAAGACAGTAACGGAAATGGAAAATCTTGTCCCGGATGTCTGCAGGCTACACTGGAGGCCCTGAAAAATTAGCCGTTGTCCCCAGAGGCTAGACCCCCAGAGACTAGCTGATGGGTTCCCACATTGTATAAAAACAAATGAACTTTATCTTTGAATGTGTACTCAGAGTCTTTGATTGGATTCAGGAGGCAGACACTCGCTCTACTTTTGATAAAGTTTATAGTTAGGACTGCATCAGGTGACCCTGAACCTTCCTTTAGTTATGCTTCACTAGGTCTTGGCTGCCCGGGGCTTCCCATGATGCACTTAGGTTTTCTTCTTTATTAAATAATGACAGATCAACTGGTGAGAAACGTCTCACTGCTGTCATACTAAGACCCAACGTTATGTTTAGTTTTCTGAGCTAACTTTGCTGTTTTTTTGTTGTTTTTATGTGATTGCTACCAAACCTGAAGCTAAATCCCTTCATATGCCTTAAACCAAATTTAAAAGTCTCCTCCATGTTTCATTCAGGCTGACTGTTTCTCCGAATGTGTCATTTGCTCTGTTGAAATTTTCACGTGTTTCCTGGAGGAGCTCAGTCCAGCAGCTGGCGTGAAAGGAGCCTTTAAGCTCCTCGCTTCAGCTGCAGCTCCTCCATCGTTCTTTGAAATGCTCAGCTGGGTCAGGTACAGCAAAGTGTCGACTTAATGCCAAACTGACCCAGCTGACCTTCACCTCCACCTCACGGAGTCCAGCTGACCAGTCAGGGGTTACAGCTGGGCTTCGCTGCCCTCTGTGCCTTCATCATTCAACCAACCAAATGCTCCTAATGCCTCACATTCTTGGTGCTTCTCCTCTTTCATTCTTTACAATGAAGACGAGCTTGTTTTCATCTTTAAAGACCTCGCCTGTCTTTGTAGAGTCAGTCAGCAGCTCTGTCTTTCACAGGGAACTGCAGCTTATAGCGTTACACCTCACCAACCAGGTTTATTTGGACTGCTGTTAATTTCATGATATCCACATAGGAGATCTCTGAATCACTGAATATTAAATAGTGGCCATGACTGGAGCAGTCATCTTAGTTTACATGGGTCTGACTCATTTTTGAGGCACCAAATCACCAGAACACAGAAACCAGATGTTTAAATTTGTTTCATACAAATTATTAGCTCATTTTGAAATGTGGCAGTATTATGTTTCAGTTTGGGGAGGGTCATGTTTACAACTCTCTAGTTTAACAACAGTCTCTAAACATCTGGGAACAAAGGAGACAGCTGCTGGACTTCTAGGAGAGGAATCCTATTCTTGTGTGAGAGAGGACTCCTGACAGTCCTGATCGGTCCTTCTCTTTAGTCTGGAGGATGAAACGTCCACGTTTCTCATAAAGAATTTAAAGTTTAAACTCATTTGACTACAGAACAGTTTTCTACTTTTCCTCGTTACTATTTTTAAATAGGCTCTCTGAATATTTTGATATTATTATGTGCTATAGATGACGACGTATTCAAAGGCTTCACTATTTCATTTTTAAGGAATATTATTCTGAAATTGTTCCACAATTTGAAGACAGATTTTTTTGCTGTTTGATGAAATTTTTCTTATTTTCACTTCTGAGAAACTCGATAAGATACAAGATGATCTTTTTATACCCAGATTGTGACCATTTTGCCCAGCTGTTGGATGCTGTGAGAAATGTAAATAAACACAATGTTTAGTAAATATCATAAACCTCTATTTTCTCCATCTGTTTTTTAGTGCCACTATTTTTCCAGCCTTTTGTGGCCCAACATCAACTTCCTTAAGACATAAAGATTTTAAAATAGGCAAATATATTTCTCATTTTAAACATTTGTTTCATTAGTTTTATTTACGTTTTTTTCACAGCATCCTGACTGTTTTGGAACTTGACTTTTATTTCCAGCAGAAAGTGCATCAGTGTTTGTAGCAGAGTGTTTACAGCTGTATGAACATGTTTAAGGTGGGTCATTTCCTGCTGTGTCACGTGTGACAAGGAAAAATGTTCAAACCTGATTATTCTGAAAATTTCTGAAGTTGATAAGTTGTTTTAAGCCTTAAAGTAAACATGTGAAAGGATTCTTTACTATGTAAAATACTTTATGAACATTTAGCTCATTGTGGAAAAACAGGGAAACTATTTAGACTTTAAGACTCCAGCATCGACTCTCCTCAGTTACCAAAGGCTGCAGGATTACTGATGCAACATGGAGGCAGACCTGCATCTGTCCTGAACAAAATGTTACATTACTTTTAAATTTACGTCCAACACAAACTTTTTTTGTAAACAGGTTGTACGTCAGTGGGAAACAACACAGAAAATGTAGTTTGGGGCATCTTAAAGTCTCCTGGAGAGCACTACATATCCGCCACCTCTATAAAATATGTAATTGTATCTGTGCTGGAACAGTACAGCCATGACCACACAGAAGGATTATTTCTGTGTTTTCGTGGGAACTGCTACTTTTAGACTGAGGTCACCTTTGTGCTCTCGCTCTGAGGGGAAACTCTTCTCTAAACTTCACTGAAGGCTTCTGTCTGCAGGCTGACGGCTGCTGAGGTCACTTAATTTGTGGAAAAACGTGCAGCTTTAACGACACAAAAATGTTGCTGTGTCAAAGTCGCCGAGGTCCCACCCTGTGTTTTAGTCAGTAGGTCAGCGGAGATGCATCTGCCCATCCTTCCAGCCACCTTCCCCCTCCACACCTCGGTTTTATTCTGGAATCTCGATGTGTAAATACCTTTTGATCCCTCCCTCTCTCTCTCTCCCTCCCCTTACCCTTGTCCGCGCTCTCCCTCTTTATCAATGGCCCTCATTCATTGCCTCTCACCCTCTGCATGCCTGTGTGCCCCTCACCACCAGCTCTCCGCTCTCCCTCTCTATTCATTCCTGTGACTTTTTCCCTGCCTGTACCTTTCCACGGCCCTAACGTCCCCTCCCAGGCACTAGTTTCCTCAAACCTTCATGTGAGTCCTATCGCTCTCCACCATCTCTGGCTCCGTTTCATTTCAGGGATTTTGGTATTTAGATGCAAATCTAGATGTGGTTATTTGAGGCTTAGGCAATATGCATTGGCATCTATGACAGAAAAAATGAATTGCTGTTACTAATGTGCACATTTTTTTCTGTGCCATGGTTAGATATGGATCTTTGGCCCAGTACAGTAAGGCTTTTAGTGGGCTGAATTTCAGCTCCTGACAATTTAATGTTCCTCAGGTGAAACCTGCTCCTCATATATCTAGTCATATATTTATATATATAACTTTTATGGCTCAGTATTGCATACCTTCCCTGTCTTGTTCATGCTATAGCCACAGTTCTTTCAGTTGCCTTTTATTAGCACAACTATTATGCACCACCTGGGAAAATTACCTTCTAACAGTGAGTAATTGTACTAAATTGACCAAATCCTGGAGTTCTCCTATTGCTATATTTAACGTGAAAGGCTAAAGAAGCTGCCTTCAAACTCCCAGAAAAGAATTGCTAAGTGTTGAAAGCAAGTAATGGAATAGAAACGCTTGGAAAGGCGCACACACGCCTTTTGTGTTATTTATTTTATTTACTGTTCAACTTATCGAACATCATCAAAGGACTTGTGTGCCTTATAAATATACAGTGTGCTCATATATAAACTGTCCCTCTGTGTTGCACACACATATGCTCTGTTATACATCAGCTGGCACGCAAACACTCACCCCACAGAGAAAAACACTCCCACTTGTGTGCACCCTCGCTGGACCTCCTTCTCCCTCGTTCTGCCCCATCGTCACCCCTCGTTGTCCTCCCTCCTCCTCCTCCCCTGCCTATTTCGAGGTATGCGGTTAGCTGGGTGTGTTTGGTGGCCAGATTGGAAATCACTGAGCCATTCTCCGTCTAAATCTCCTCCTTTTTTTTTTCTTTCTTACTTACCTGACTCAGCACACCTTCTTGCTGTTTTAGTGAGACAAGAAGAGTGTATTCATCTCACACACACACACACTCTCTCTCTCTCTCTCTCTTTGGTGCCACTGTTGGTGCCGAGAGTATCGGTCCACTCCCTTACTCTTTCCTCCCAGCGAGCCCCTGCTCTGATCTATTTCAGTGTGTTGTGGCTAGCAGGGTGTGTGTGCGTTTGCAGCCCTGCCCAGTAAAATACAGACTTTTCAAGGAAGTCAGCAATATAATATGGTCGCTTTATTGTAATTACAAGGTTCTCCTTTTGGAAATGGCAGAGAGAGAGAGAGGGCGAGCTGCCCACAGCCACTTGCTGAGTCCATCTCCCGAGCTAATGCCACCTCCTGCTCTCCCTCTGCAGACTTCCTCGTCTCGGTTTCATTTATCCTTGAAGTCTCCCTTGCTTGTCTTGACTCAGATGTTGCCACATTATGTGGCTTTATCAGCTGTATACCAGCATTACAGCCAGCAAAGATTGCGCTGCTGTCTGATTGGTTGAATTGTGAGATGCCTGTTCAGTGGGTGGCCACATCTGATGGAGCACAGCCTCAGGGAAACCTTGTGGCCTCTGGGCTCTTAAAACCCTTAAATTTCTGTCTGGAAAATTAGAAGGCTTTATTAATCCCCGCTCAGCTGACATTGAAGCTTAATTGCGTAATGACAGGGTTTGCTCTGACCTGCCTCACAGAGTATTTCCTTTTTTCTGGACAGAACAAGTGCGAGCACCTGCCTTTTGGATGCCAGGGTATTTTCGCAGCCTCACCTCTTGTTAAAGTGATCACAGGGATTTGCCATAAGTCTGTTTCAGGGTGATGAAGTCATGCTGCGAGTGAAGGAACTACGTGCAGTCTTAGTTCTTTGGAATTTGTGGTCATTCCATAACATGGATGCTTAGCAGATTGTGCGGATTGCTCTTCTGCCAAAGAAAGCTTGCTTCTGCTGTACTTGGTAAAGGGTGTGGTCACACTGGATAAAACCGTATACTAAAACTGAACTAGACGGAGTTTTAAAACCTACATTATCAATTTTTCATGCTCTAAAAGCAACAAAATAATGAGACGTTATAGAGCTGCCACATTAAAGTAAAACATATAATGTGTTGACCGCATTATAATTTTGATGGCGAACCCACAAATCAAATGTCTGCTTGTGAGCATATATACACACATTATTACATTTATTTTGCCTTGTAAATAGAAATTTACTCCTACACAGGTAAACTGGCTGCGACACCACCCGCGTTCCCCTCGGAGGTGACCGAATGTCTGAGGCTATCAGTCTTTTTGTCACCCGGTGGTTCACATCTCACTACTTTCATCACTAAAACTCTGTGGTTGTTCTGGCCAGTGATTCAAATGTCCAGCTGATAAATGTCCAGCAACTCTGACTACACGGGTAGTTAGTCTAGACAACTAGAAACAACCTTGTGATGATATCACACAGTAAGTTGTCTGCCAACACCTTTTACTGACCTCGGCTTCATTTGCATCTCAGCGACACTACCTGTAAAGTTTCAGAGCTGCATCTTGGACACTTTTTATTGCCATGACAAAATCTATCCACAAACATCTTGACACACAAACGCTGGCCAAAGTACTCCAAACCACCTTCGTGGTAGTTTCCGTGACTCCAGGTGTCTCCAGGACAACATCTTTCCATGTTGACACACATACAACAAGAGACCATCTCTAACAAGGTGACAGCCACACTGGCCTCTTTATTACAACTGCTAACAACCAAAGCCACATTACACTCAACTAAACAACAGCATAAACTGCATTTTTTTTTTAATTTCCTGCTGTCGTCTTGGTTTAAATGTTTCCTCCAGTTTACTCTTTAAATCCAAAATTCACCTGCAGAGGTGAACGGTGCCTCTGTGAGCCTAAGCACCTGCATTTAGGAGCAGATACATGCGATCGTTGGTCCAGCGTACATGTTCAGTGGTTGAATAAAACTATTACAGCCTATTTTTCCAACTTAACACATAAAACCATGTTTGGCTTTTTTAATGTTAATGTTTTAATGTTAAATTCCCGTTCCTCGTCATCTTACACATTTCCAAACTAAAGTGCTTAAAGTCAAAGGACACATTTGGGATCTGTGTTTAATTCTTCAACATTAACCCGACTGACTCATTTACTGTTGGACGTAAAAATTTCTTATAATGAGAATAGAAATCTTTGTTTTTAAGAAGAGAAAACTGGCACCAAAGCAACATCTCAGTGAAAAACAAAGGGCAGCAGACAAGAACTCCACTTTGTCGTGTCTCTGAGATTCAGCCATGAATACAACAAAAGCTCTCCACTTGAATGCTTTAGGTTAAGTGAATCAAAGCTGTATGTACAGTTAAAAGCAAACACATACCACAGATGTCTCTTGGGGTGTCTCTTTTTACGGCCCGTGGCATCTACTTTCAGAGCACAAGGAAGCCAGAAACAAACAGTCTGTCCTCAAAAACACTCGATCCAGTGTGTCTAGAAAGCCAAAATAAAAACCCAGAGCTGCCACACTGAGGGAGCGTTTCCTGGACTTTCTGATTTAGTACAAATACTCTTACAGAGAAAATAACAGCTCAGTAAAGCTGGACTGTAGATGATAGAGTAACTTTTGAGTGTATGGTATTTAGATGCCATTTAAATGCATTAAATGTTCTAATATTTTGTGCTTGACTCTTTCTGATTTTTCAGCCTTGCAGCTGTTCGGTTGACCTCCACCTTTATTCCAACAAAGAAAACGTTCATGGTTTTTCTTCTGCATGTGTGAACATGAAAAGCTGTATTTTCCTTGGTTTCCATGTAATAATATTTAGGTCTGAAAGTGCCCAGGCCCATTTTCCTCATGATTCTTGATGGATAATTGATGGATGCAGCAGCCTTATTGATGGTTTCGCAGAGTGATCACAGAATGGCCGGCCCTTCTCATCAGCGCTCACCCCTGTAGTTTCTTATGAGAGGGCAGCGCTTTCTTCTTTTAGCAGTCATTACTGCTGCAGAGAGCCTCAAACACGGACACGCTACTTAAAGCGTGTCCTTTTTCTCTTGACGTGAAATTTAGTATCAGAGTTTTTTCAGCACTGAAGAAGTTTGATGGCCTCAGAAGAAGTTTAAGACAGAGCCAAAAGTAAATCACCAGAACTTTGATTTTAAATTATTTTATGTTCTTTTACTCAAATGTAATAAATATTACTAAATGCTCAGAAGTAACAGGAGGATGCAGAGATTTATGGCACATAAAGTAGCCCAGTATTCACTGTATGCAGAGCAAAGGCCTAATCTGAGCCAGGGAGAGTCCTGCTGCTAGAACACATGTTCTCTAAATGTAGATGTTGGAGTTAATCATTGTTTAAACCCCTGATTAAAACAATTAATAAACAAGAAATAAAAGGGGATAAGTTAACTGAAAAATCTAAATTGCCCATACGTGTAAATACGGGAGTGAATGTGAGTGGAAATGTTTGTGTGTCTCTTTGTGTTAGCCCTGCGACAGACTGGCGACCTGTCCAGGGTTTACCTCACCGCTCAGCCTAAGAAAGCTGGGATAGGCTCCAGCGTCCCCCGCCACCCTAAAAAGGATTAGCGGAAGTGAATGGATGGATGAATAAAAGAAATAAATACGAATAGAAAAATCCAGCGTTGTCTCATGATATATAACCAGTGCTACAGAAACCGGGGCAGCATCCACCCTGTGTCAGCCGTCACTAGTGATGACCATGAAGTGTTTTTTGGTCACCCTTAAATTATAGATTAAGCATAAAGTCTATCTGTTAATATGACCTCAGTGTTTTCCCTCCTTATTGATTGTACATATTTAATGTACAAAGCTCACACTCTTCTGTAAATGATCTCAGAGATATTTTGAGGAGCTTTTGCCCGCTGGGTGATGTTTGTTCTTCTATAAATTATCAGTATAAAATATGGAAAATGTAAAAGAATAAACTGACACATTTTAGTAATAATGTATCTGCAACCAGGGATCCACATGTATGTATTTAAATGTTTAATAATTTGTCTTTTTATTGCAATTGATGAGATGAGCACATTGTAATTTTATGTCAGTCCAACTCAGAGATGTGTGCATCAGTTCAGCCAAACCGAAGTTTATCCACCAAATGTAAAAACATGTGATAACAAGTGAAGAAAAGTTGGGCCAACTTGACCTGATAGAAGTAAAAACTGGAAACAAGATAAAGGTTTGAATTTAAGTTGAGTTTTGCCAACTTAACATTTTGAGCCGTGTTCACGTTGTGTTAGCTAAAGCATTTTTTAAAACTTTATTAAACAAAATAAAGCTGTCCAACTTTACGAAACGTTCCCACGTCAGTCGCCTCCTCTCATTTCCTGCAGCGCTCTCGTGCAGCTCAGGAGCTGCTGGAATGTGATTGGTTGTGCTTTTACATCCTAACTTTATTTATAAAACTTGTGGTAAAAATAAAACATTTTTACAACTTGTTTTTCACGACTCTGATACACATTCATCTTTTAATGTTACAGTAATGGTTTATGGTGTTGGGGCCACAGATACTTCCTGGGAAATGCCTTTCCTTCCAGACATTACCCTCACACTCAGCAAAGTTGCCACACTCACGTAAATATTTAGTTTTTAATGTATACTTGTAGCATGCTTATGTTTAGTCTGCTGTCATAGTCGACTTCTTATCTGCACAAATACCTTATTCACATTTTTCTCCAGTTGGGTCAGACATACAGTGTTTTCAAATAAATAACCCAGATATTGTAATGCAGTTTTGGCTGCTCGCTGCTGCAGGGGGAAAAAAAAGTCTGCACACCATTTAGCTCCAGTTTATGGAGTGGAATCCCAAAACATTTAAACAAAGGCTTTTGATGCATGCCTGGTGCCGATGTTATGGCTTTTAAAGTTTCCTGTGTTTGAGGGATGGATCTGCTCCCGCTTCCTCTTTTTCTGCATTAACATATAAACACATGTAATATTATGTGTTTGTATTTAGTATTATGTATTATGCAGTTAGCATAAAAGAAAATTACTACAGGAAACACATCCTTAAAGCACTTCTTCATCTTGTGACTGAGAAAGCCTTTATCATTGGAAGAGCAAACCATTTTACACGTCCATCTGTGACACATGACATCATATCAAACTGACTGAAAGTCACCTCAACTGTGATGCTGCTCGGATCTAAAGCATTCTTTTCTATTTTAGGTTTAACGTTAGCAGAACATCAAAAAGAATTACGACACTGTGGTGATGAAAAATGTGTTTTGTTTGCATGTTAAGTAAATAACTTATACTCCATTTTCCTTTGTGTACTTTACCAGCAGGAACCTTTGAACAGTTGGTAGTGAGGCCAGTTATGTGAGATTTAGCAGAGAATGCAAACACACCCCACTTTTCCCCTCAGAGAATCACACAGAAATAGGAGGAAAGAAATGAAAGGTGGTGAGAAAGAGCGAGCGGTATGGAACATCAAGAGATAATTACAGTTGATTACTGCTTTTTGGATGTGAAGTCTGCATTCAAAGAAAGTGAGTAAGCACGGGCTGTGTGGCGGCAGCAGCGCTTAAAGCCGGGCACACGGGCGGCTATAGGACATGTGAAAGCAGCTTTGATTTTATGAAAGGAATGTGTGTTTGATATTACTGCTTAACCGAGTTTGTGTTTGTTAAAGAGCAGATTTCAACCCCGTGCATGTGAAAAGAAGAAGCTGAGGTGTCTGTACACATATTTATTACGTTAGGTTTTACTTTGAAATGTAAGAAGTGCTCGTGCAGTTTACACAGCAGCCCAGGACATCATAAACACCTGTTAGATGCTGTAAAATATCTACTTCAGTGTCTTTGTACTATACAATTTCTTAAAGTTTATGATGTTCAGTTGATGTTGATTCATCTCTGGTTATTTTGGAGATGGCAGGTTGTGGTTTTGTTGGAAAAGACTTCATTATCTCTTTAGGCAGCGTTCCTTAGCCATTATAAGCATGCTGGTTATTTTCTTCTTGGCGTGCAGGAGTAAGGTGGGAAATCGTTTCACTCAAACAGTGTTAACTCTGGTCTATAAATGTCTTTTGGTGACTCTTAAAGCATGCTAACCCCGTCAGCTTTTTGCACAGTTATGGTCAAAATCCGCTGTAATCTGATGTATTTATAAATATTAAAAGATGGGAAATGTGCATTAGTTTCTTCTATCCTCATCTGGACCATACAGGAAAGGATGGAGAGTGTGGGATTCTTGAGCTTGAATCTGGAATCTGAGGAAGAAAGAGGGCTGCCATCACATAGTGCATGCAGATAGAGGTGGAGTCCCGGCTGACTGAAATCTGGATGGGGATTAATCTCACGCAGTCTTGGAAATTTGTGCTGTTAAATAAATGGATGAATACAATGTAAAGCTAAGCTTAGCTAAGCTGTGTTGAGAATCTGGATTGTCTGTCTGTTTTGTTACATGCAAACCCAGATTTGTTTAGCTTTAGCATGCATCAAGAAGATATTGCATGCAAACATTTCTTTTTCTTTTAATCATCAGGATTCATCACACTCTTCAGTCAGATATTTCATTTTCTTTTTTCCACCACTGCAGGTCATCTGCCCTCATCTCAACCTTTCCCGTAGCATCCTCCTCTGTCACACCAACACTCTGCATGTCCTTCTTCTCTACATAAATGAATCTTCTCTTTTGTCTTCATCTTCTCCTCCTGGCAGCTTAATTGTCAAAATCCTTTGCCCAGTATATGCACTTTTCCTCCTCTGCACATATCTCAGTCTTGTCTCGCTAACTTTGTCTCCAAACTGCTCATATTTTTTATTTCAAATCTCAGTTTGGTAAAGGTTTGTCACACAATAAATCAAAGATCGTATTCTTTTTACTATGTATGCCTCATCTCTCCACCTCCACTCCACACCTGCAAAACAAGGCCACGTGGGGCCGACCAATCAGAATATGGGTAGAACTTCGAGGATTTAGCCTAGGGGGGTGTGGCCAGTGGCGCGGACAGAGGTCTGATTGGCTGATTGAACGTTCATTCAGCTGCTCTGCACAGCGCGGTGCTGCCGTCTCATCCTTAGTTTACCTGAGCAGTCCTGCTTGCTCTACAAAGCCTGCATTTACCTGTCCCGGGTACAGAAGTGGCAAAGCAGGAAGTGGCAAAGATAAATACTTGTCTCAGTAAGGTGGGCTTTTGAAAGGGAATCGAGACGAACACAAAAACGTTTTACTGACATTCAGTTAATGAGTCAAAGTTAAAAGAAAAGCCGAAGCATCTTTCTAGTTTAATCATAAGAAAAGACCCAGTTTCCACTCACAGACTCTTCTCGTACACGTATTTCTACGTGCGCCCGGCGCGCTATTACGCACGCCCTCTCCCTCCCTCTCCACCTTTACCATTCTCTCTCTCTCGCTCTCTCTCTCTTTCTCTCCACACACACACACACACAACCGCTCTCACTCATCGTGGGAGAAAGTAAAGAAGGAGAGAGGGAAAGAGAGAGAAGTGAGAGAGAGCGTGATTCCTGGTCTCTCTCTGCTACTCTCTCCACTTTGGGTACTTGTACCCAATCTGACTCAATGGGGCTTCAGTGCTAGGGATTAAACTTCAATATAAAAGATATTTATTCACCCCAAACCCATTTTAGTGTTTAGGTTTGGTGCATTAATATAGGTAACTCATTAAGGAAGGTTTCTGGAGACAGGTAAAACGTCTCCAGAGGCGTGCCTTTTTGTCTGTTTCCTCACAGAAGGGTCAGTCGGGCTCCTCTCGTCGGCTGGCTTTCTGTGAGAGGATAACTTCCCCCATAATCCACATTTACAGCTCACCCAGGCCGAAGAACTACTGCAACACTATGGATATTGGAGCTTGTCCCTACCGGAAGAAACGGAGACCATGGCGCATGGACTTCTCCTCCTTCGCCTTGGTAACCGTGGCGCTCGTCGTGTGCCAAACAACTGTGGTTCGAGCAGGTAAGACAGATTTTCCACTTATTATTGTTGAGATTATTTTATTACTTAAATAACAGTTAAATTATAGCTTCCTGTTTTTTCTGTGTTAAACTCCATTTGTTTAAATAACCTGTGGCCTTAATGAGACTGCATTTCTCCGTTTTGGGACGTTTGCGCACCTGACGTGCTTCTTTACTTATTCCCAGAAGAATGAGGGCAGCAGTGCCCCATCAGTGGGCCCCACGGCATCCAAATATCTAAATCTGTTTGGTATTTGCTGCATGCAAGACTTACGTCTTTAGACGTGTATGTTTTGAGGGCTTAAATGACTTATTCCCAAAACGCTTTTTTTGTGATTTGTGTTTCTCTTTGCTTCATAACGGCCTGAATCTGAACTACGCTAAAGACTAACTGCTGATATCGAACTGATATTGGTCGGAAAATATTGATCAGGTGATGCAGACGTGTCCGATTCTGAATATAAAAAAAAAAAAAAACTTTCTTTTTTTTAATAAAATATTCTCCGGCATTCTGTCTTTCTCTATAGCCTTTATTGGCTTTTATCCATTCTAATGATAATGCAAACAAATAGAGATTCGTTCGTGGAATCTGTCTTCCTTTGTGCATTCAGACTTCTGACAGGTGTCATCATCTCTTTCTGTTACTCTTTAAGTTGTCGACACGTGCAGAAATTTGTTTATTTATTTTAATCTGAATAGTTTCTTCGTGATTTTCTTTTCAGATCTGACTTCTATATGCTCTGTATTAACTTGAGTGTTCTGAATAGTTCTGACAGGGTGGTGCTCATATCTGTGCCCCCTACCCGGAGGGGGGCATGGGATAAGACGGTGCAAAATCCTGTCTGGTAGTTTCTGAGGGGCTTTGTGAAATAAAACATGTGATTTTTGGATTCTGGTATTTTTAGTATTTTTGTCTTTTATTCTAACTAAATATTGGACTGCTACCAGCTGGAACCATATAAATGCGTTTACCAGTGCAGCCTGTGCACCAGTCCGTCCATCACTGCCTCCGGTTGTTCAAAGAGGAGGGATTTCTGAGGGATTTCAATAAGCCAAAGTTAACTTTATTCCCAGCCAACACCAGGCTGGTTTTCCGGGATTATTTTAGTTTGGGATTTTAAACTGTTGACTTCACTATTTGTTGAAGGAATGATCCGTATGCGCTGCTGTTCCTTAATGGACCGCTAGTCGTCTCAAGTTATTTTTAACAGAATCCATTTATCTGCACTTATATTCTGGATTAGTTAAGATAAACTTCGTTCATTTGGTGCTTTTTAGTTTTTCGTGACACAAAAAGTTCAGTTTTTAGCGCAGACTGTAACTATTTTAATAAGGCGTTTTATTTCACTGCAGTGGATTTATAAACGTAGTTTAAGCAGTTTAGACGTTAACAGGTTGCCTCTTTATTCTAAGTGCGCGCTGTTTGCCAGAACAGTTGCAGCAGCTTACAGCTCCTGTGGTATAATTCGCCCTCCTCCAATGTATTCTTTGGCCGAGTTTCCAATTTCAGATTGCGAGAGGCGATTGCACCTTCCAGCCATGTCCCGTGTGTATTTTGGAGGCGGAAGCCTGAGACATTTTTGGTTTTCATGAATAGGTTGTTATGCGGCGGAGCAGCTTGGTCGCAGGGGTTCGGGGGTGAAAGCGTGCAGTGTCTACGCGCGTGTGTGTGCGCGCTTTGTGCACTTGTGTTTGCGTATGTGCGTCTGCAAGCTATGGATGTTTGTGTCCAGCTCAGGGTGTGGAAACGTATGCCTCATCTGCATGAATGTGCCTCTGTGTGCAGCAACCCGGGCAGGCTATAAGCGCCTATACACCAAATAACAGGGTTTCGTTCGCTGGTAGGAAAAAAAAAAAGTTTTATAATCACCTGCTCTGTGATAATGTCAGCGTGACGCAAATAAAACACTCACGCGACCTCTCAGGGCTGTGCTGCGTGCGTGTGTGGGGGGGTTCCTGCGCGTACTGGCCCCGCGCACGGACTGTATACGCGTTCCTGTGTGAGTAGTGTGGCTCAGCAGCAGATGTGAGAGTAAACTGTAAGAGCGCCACACTCCGGCGGTGAAATGCAGATTCAGAGGGGGAAAGATGGTCTGAATCTCAGATGTTTGCTCTCAGATGTGTCCTGAGAGAATGAAGACGTCGCCATCACCCAAAGAGCAGCACTCCCAGAAACACATGAAAGTGGAGTTTTGTTCAAAGAAACAGAAATTCAGAGGCCAATATTTTCTTGACATGGATGTTCCTCAACCTCATTTCAAAGGCGACCGCTCGTCAAAGGGCATACTGTCTCACTCAGGCTAAACATACACTCTGCTCTCTCTCCCTCCCTCACTGACGGTGAATGGAGCCACTATATGTGGCGGTGGAGCAGGAGCCTGACAGCTCATTCTTGTGATTGAATGGAAGTGTGTGCTATTTCAGGAACACGTGACTCAGTTTAGAAGCATTAACCCCGTCCCCCTGGTTTTCCCTGCCCTGTCATCGTGTTCCCCTGGGCCCCCTGATGTGACATATCTACCCTCTCTCCGTCTTACTTGCTCTAACATTTTTCTATTTTCTGTTTTTTATACCGTTGGCCATCCCCTCAAAACTGAGATAAAGAGTTATGTCAAATCACAGTGGGGAGAAACTTGCAGTTATAAGATCTGATTTAGTTTCTTCACAGAGACTTTGTAAAACACCAAACTTTTAGCTGACTCGTGCCCTAAGTTGAGCCTTCCAGGCAGCTCTCACTCTGATTCTACATCTAGTGCTAGGATTAATAAATCTCCACAAGTGATTTAATCAAAACTTAACCACGTGCAACGTAAAGTTTCTTTGGTGGTAGAAAACGAGATGCGAGAGCATGTTGTGTGAAATGCAAAGTTCAGGGCAAAGACTGCCCATGTTCTTAATGCCTGTCAGAATGCCAATTAATACCCAGCAGTTTAAAAACTATTGGCAAAGTGAAAGCTTGCACTGACACAGATATCTGTGCACAGGCTGCACTGTGCACGGTTTCCTTCTAATCTTTAACACTCCCTGTGTTTCCACCACAGGTCGTCCTGACTGTTGGATTGACGCTTTATTGAATCGAGTATTATAACAGAACGTGTGACACGCTGACCTACTCTCTCAGTCTAGACCCACAAGGCCCAGACTGCGGCTCTCAGTCCCACATACGTCAAAGTTGAGATATGCTGAAACACTTCTCAGGCCTCATTTCTAACCCATGACATCTCCTCAGACTGTGAACTTGTGAAATCCTTTCTCAGACAAAACCGCATTAGCACTGCAGACTTAAGCGAGCTGAAGATAGTTGTTCTCGTTTCCACAGTTTTATAGGTGATGATTTAGCGGTTTGTGCGTGGGGATAGTCGTTCTTGGGAGACATTCTGTTTGAGCAGAAGATGTGCAAGAACGATGTGACAGCGTGCCAACTTTATAATGACAGGCTGTCTGTATAGGATGCTATTCCTAGTCACTGTTATTTTGCTGCTTCAAGGAAATGATGTGGGAGGGTATGGAGACCAGCTGTGTGATTTTACATGTAATGTTAATGTACATCTTTTTTCCAGACATCAATGCAGTCTATGCATTTGAAAATAGTTTTAAATTGCGGCTTTAACCAGTTATGTTTTTAGACTTCACTGGAAAATGCTACCCTGAAGCATGAACGATGACAGAAAAGCACTTTGAAGGTTTTTGGGGCCTTACAGTTTCTTAATGCAGTAACCACCAGCTGTCCCACTTAATCCAGTCTCTAAATCTGTTTGTCTTTATTGAGCTCACAGGTGGAGCGGCATTTGTGGAGTTTATCCCAGCTTTTAATGTGTGGAAGACATAGAAAGTCGGAGTTAGATCCTAATACTATAATAACAACAGAATTTCTAGTATTCAGAGTTGGTGTTTTTCAGATTTACAGGTGTGTCGTCAGACTTTATCCTCGTCTATCCTGGAGTTCTGAGGGTTTAGAACTTGTTGAGTGCTTTAAATGTTGCCGTCCTGGAGGAATAACGTTCCTGCATAAGTAAGAGCCTCAGCACAACTTCACAACGAGTCAAAGTTCTCATGCATTCCCGCTGCAGTGGTGTTTACCCACCATCGCCTCACATGTGTTCCTGCAGCTAATTATAGCCACAGAATACATGATGAGCGTGTGTGTGTGTGTGTGTGTGTGTGTGTGTGTGTGTGTGTGTGTGTGTGTGTGTGTGTGTTAGGTGGATTTC
>VUQR01035624.1:54599-79324 GCA_015108515.1 Hemichromis elongatus
CTCACAAATAATAGGCACAAAGCAGCACAGGGAGAATCCCGTGAACTCAGTGACCTGGTACACAAGTTTCTACAAATAACGATACTGTAACTTAAATCTCTCACGCATAATTTTGTCTTTATTTCTTTTTTCCTTTATTTTGATGTTTGAAATGTTTGAAATGTGTCTAGAGTCTCCTTTGAGTTCTTTGAAATATTGTACATTAGGATAAGTAGACGCACAGGGCGTGTGTCACTATGAGTCACTTCTTCCTGTTTAATATTTTTGGGGTTGTTTAAGGTCTCGTGCTCTTTATGAGGAACACAACCAGCTTTCTTCCTTTCTGTGCATGCTTGCCTCCCCAGTAATCCTCTTTCTGACGTTATGTGCATACAGAGTTTAATCTGCGTGTCCAGCTGCTTTGTGTTTTCTGTTAAGTCAATGAACCTGCTCGTTAGCTGAGTGTACCGACTCCTGTTAGCGCTCGCTTTGTCGATACGCACAAGCACCGTTTATCTCACACTCCTGTGAGTGTGTCTGTTTGTACTGAGTGTGTACATGTAAACACTTATGTGTGTGGGTGTAACATGTGTGGCTCCAGCCCTTCAACAGGCCTTGACTCTCCTCGTGTCACAAAGTTAGTGAAGTCTCGTTCGACTCCATCTACTGGTGACTCTGGGGGATTGCAGTAGTTTAAACCCTGCAGGAGCTTATTGCAGTTTCAGCTGTGTGACCGCCACCCTGAGTATCACATGTGTTTCCTATCACAGTGGAAGAAGCTTGTGGTCTGCGTGTTTGGTCAGTTGTGGTGCGGCGTAACTGGGTGGCTCCGAGTGTAACAGGGACAGGATTGTTTCAGTCAGGGGGCACCTGTTCAAAAATACATCTACTCCATGCTCCAGCAGTTCATTATACACTGACAGCAAACCTTTATAGCAGTCTCTGTGGTTTAATATAAAACAAACAGACCAAGTCTAAATAATCTTTTCAAAATATACTGAGATAGATAGATAGATAGATAGATAGATAGATAGATAGATAGATAGATAGATAGATAGATAGATTTTTTGGCCTTCAGGCTGTCAGTATGTATAACTGTACAGGCTACTGTAATATGCCCTCCGGTGGCTGGCAGCCCTGTTTCCTGTCTTAATGACAGCAAAGTAATTAACCACATTTACATTAAAAGGCTGCAGCCATCTGTTAGCACTTATGCCAAGAACGAGCAGGGACTAGGAAAAGGAAGGAGAAAGAAGTGAAGAAAGAGAGCTTGTGCCCCTCGGCCGTCTGTTTTCTTACCTTGTCTAGTTTCATTTTTGCCACTCCTCGTCTCACGTATAGGTGCACTTTTCTCCGCCTGGCTGTGTGTAGCTCTGTGGCCCAGCGTGTTAGTTTTGTGGGTGTGTTTTTGTCCTGATTGTGGTCCTTCGGGCAGGAAGGGCCCCGTCTGCAGATGTGAGCCGGACAGGGAGTCGGGAACAGAGCGGCACATTGTACTGGGCGTACTGGGGGAGCTCAGGGTGCAATCCGATCCAGTATCCTGCCATCACAGAACCAAGCTGTCTGCTGTCACACACACGCACACACACACACAAACACACACCACCTTTGCCTGAACCTCCTCTTTCTCTTTTTCCTGCACATTTCTGCAAAGTATTAAAAGTTATGCAGATAAGTAGAGCATCCTCCAGGTCCTGGAAAGTTTGTTAGTTTTTGAAACTACATTGAAAGTCAGGGAAAGCATGGAGCCTAGTTTTCTCCTGTTAGTTCACAAGGTTTTGATTGATTTCAGTATTACTCTTTACCTTTTTTTATTTTATTAATCATATAAAGGTAGTGCAGTCTTGACATCGATATCTGGAAGTCATAAATGTAGAAAAGTCTAGAGTTTTTCTATATTATTGAAGGACTTTTCTTCATTTATGTCTTCTTCCTTAATTCATTCATGTTCCCTGTGCTGTACATCTTCTCTTTCCTCGCTTCTTCCTTCTGTGGTCCAGAGTGATGTAAATGTGCTGTGGTCGAGGGGTCAATATTAATGCAGAGTTTGCTCTGTCTGAATAAATATTACCATCTGTGGGCGCGATCTCATAAACTGTTAACTCTGATAAACTGGGTGTCACCTAAACATACTCACCTCTGATGGGATCAGTGTGAAATGGGGACGCCACAGTGTAAACCTCATAAATGACTGATAAAAACACTAAATGACTAACTGACCTCACAGTGTCACAGCTGCTGACTGTGGATCTTTATGTTTGGCACCAGCAGACATTTCTGAAGCAGATCTAGTCAAACTGTTGCTTCTTTCTGACTCGGTCATTCACACTTTGAATCTGAAACTTTACTCTTGCTTCTGTCTTCTGAAGTCTGATGTACAATTTTGTGTCTGATGGATAGTTTAGCAAACACACGTCTCACACTGTGCTGTGATTGTTCACTTATAGCTGTTCACATGTTTGGCTGTGATGTCCGTAGTGGTAACAGTGCCCCTGGTGTTATTAGAGTTAGTGCCATGCTGTTATATGGTCCACTGTGCTTTTTAAACATGCTGAGGGCAGAATAATTACAGGTTGTCTATAAATAGGATGTTATTTGAAGTAGGTGGAAATGATGTTTTATTAATGTGGCTGCAGGGTGAAAAAGTAAAAGAACCTTGTAGAAGATGATATGTCACAAAAAAGACTCGTGGTATTTTTTTTTTCATTGCGGCCTTTTCATTGCACCAGAGAAATGCATCAGTGATGCTGTAAGTTTATTATGAGAGGTGCCACAGCAGGGCTGGCTGTAAATGGGTTTGATTGGTTGTTAACAATAAAGTAAACTCGAACACAGAGCGGCTCGCCAAGACTGAGGGAGGATGTAACTGCCTGGCTTTAAAACCACAGTCAGATATACTTTATAATTACACTTCACTGGAATTTTTGTGCAGGCCAGTTGTTTTTTTAACGCCTTGATAGGATTTGTGCCATGTGTATTTATTATTCTGTCTATGTGGACTTTAGATAACGGAGCAGCTCTGAGCATTAAACGAGAAACAAACTTTTTTTTTATATATAATAAAAAACTCCTGGACCTGCTACAGTGGCAGTATAACTTCTCCCTGATGCTGCTAACAAGCAGTTATGCAGCCTTTTTGTCATTCAACACCAAGTATTATAAATATCAAACTACCCAGCTTTAATACATGCCAATAATAATCATTAATTCAAGGATTCTGGTTTCAAAACGGAGACGGTCCAGACTGATGGACAGAAAGCAGCATCTTTAATAAGATGTAACTACAATAACATACAAGCACTTCTGCTTCAACCTGCTGTTACAGTTCTGTTTGTTAAAGCTGATCATAAAAGGAATCACACCCTGAATCCCAGAGGCTCGACTGCACAGTTACGCAGTGCCTTTGAGCAATGTGAGAAAGTCAGCCACAGTGCAGAAACAGACTGTCTGACCTCCGGTGTGGAGACAGGATGTGAGGCTGTGTGTGTGTGTGTGCGCGCGTGACTCACGATGTTCAGGTATGTGTTGAATATTTGTCGAGCGAGCGCGTGCATTCCTGCGTTTACGTGTCAGGGGGAACTGTGAAATGATTGTGTGGTGTCAGACAAATCTTCGTTTGACTCAGCACGATCACGTCAACAGCCGCTTGTTTCAGCTGCTCGATAAACGCGAGCAGAATAGACGCCAGTGTCTGCGCTCTGCATTAAACTGAGCGTTCCTGTACCTGCCCTGCACCGCTTCATATATGTGGCTTGGACGGCTGCCCGCTCGCTCTGACACAGGGCCTCCTTTCTTACATTAAACCTAAATGTACAGTGGCAGCCATTGTGGGCATCTGCTGGACCTGATCCTATATCACATTAGTGATTCAAGAGCATTTGAGATTGACCTTTTTGATTCTCTGGGGAAAATTGCAAAGAATGACTGCGATGAAAAATAAAACTGCTCTTTTTTTCCAAAATATTTGGCAATATTAAACAAGCTTTTTCAGTTATTTCTATACAGCTGACAGGACGGCTGGCCTTCTAGAAACCTATTAGAGAAAACAGCTGAACATACAGTATTTAGGCCTGCTGTGGAGTAATACATTCAAGGTGTGAGGCTGTTTTTTCTCACTGTGTTTTAGTTGCATGCAAAGAAAAAACTGAGTTAAGTAATTCAGATGTTATCTGGTTAGTTTCTATTGCTCTGAAAGCTTCACAGACCAGTTGTGTTGATGATGACTGTGTGTAAGGTGCTGATTTAGAGTCATTTTGTAGTATTTCTGGCAAATCAACCTTCAGCTTTAAGATTTTACTCAGTGAACGTAACTTCTTAAAAATAACCCTAATGACCGTTTTCTTTGCTTGTGTCTTCGTCATCAGACCCGGTCGATGTGTTACGGGCTCTGCAGGTTCCCTCTCTCCCCGAGGGTGTGAAGAAGGTCCCTGGCTTCTGCACGTCCCGTCGCTCCAGCAGCCCCGATCATGCTTACCGCATCACCAAGAAGGCCCAGATCTCCGCCCCCACCAAGCAGCTCTTCTCAGGTAGGCCTCCGCCTGGCTGGTCGAGTTGTTACTCTTCAGACTGACTGCCTTTGTAAAGAGACTTGAGAGTTTTTTTTAACCCTATAAACAACCTAATTGTTTGTTTTTTTTAACTTTACTTTACTTACTGAGGTGTCTGACTTCTATAATATGATCTAAGATTAAAATGCCTTGACATTGTCAGAGTTATTCTCTCACACTTTTCTCAAGAAGATTAAAGCAAAGCTGCAGAGTACAGCTGTTCACTGCGACTGCACCTGATAAGTCAATGATTTGGTTTACCTTACAGCCAAGTGTTTAGGTTTGACACAACATTATCTGGGTACAGTAGTTTGGATAAGCCACCACTCAGTTTATAATATTTTTCTTTAAAATGGAAAATGGCTGCAACAATTTATTAAGCATGCAAACCTGCATGCATGCAAACAGGTTGAATATTTAGTATGACTATCTTTATTCTTCAAAACAGTCTGAACTCCTTTTACCTTTTTTAAGTAGTCTGTAGCAATACTTCTCCAGAGCTCTTCTTTGGATGCCTTTTGCTCTGTTCTCTGTTAAAATGCATCCAGTAATGTTGAGGTCGGGGTTTATTGTGTGCAGGTATGCTTCACTGCTGCAGACAGTTCTCTTTAGACCCTTTACCAGCAGCGCTTTTTGAATAACCTTGTTGGTGTAAAAATGCTACTTTATGTCAAACAATGTAATCTTTGTTATTTTTCAACTTTTTCAAATGCGAGAAAGTTCATTTTTGATGACAGGCTGGTGGTAACAAAGTGCCTGAAGAAGTTTGTGCGTCATGTGTAAACACAACACTGGTTTGTCCCATGGGTTTGGTGCCTTTTATGCCCTCGAATGATTCACAGGTCAATTTGAAGTCCTTAAACAAACAAAAACATTCCCGTCAATATGTTCAGGTACAAGGACTGAAAAGGAGATGTAAAGCAGCCTGTAATTTTCAGAAATTGTGGAGAACTATTTCTCTAGACTAGTTTTAAAACAGGACAAATATGTCTGCTTGGCAACATATAAAGAAGTGAGGGGAGATTTTTCACAGTTCTGCAGAACAACAGCTTTTATTGTTGCTCTGCAGAACTGAACTGACATTTAGGGCATTCAAGGAATTTTTTTAAAGTATGAACATTATAATTATATGTCTAAAAAAAATTTAAGGCACAAATTAAATGTTGTGAAGACAATTTTGTTTGCTTTTTGCAATTCCTCATAGACACCATCCAAAGAGCACACGACTGAAACAAACTCAGTTTCAGTGCAGACAGAAAAAAGTCTTTTTTTTCATCAGTGTGCTCTAAGTGTGAAAGTGTAGCAAGGGATTCAACCATGTCATGAAGTTTTGCTTATTATGCCAATTGTTGGGTCAGAACAGCTTCTGTTGTAATCATTAACTTTGCTCGCTTTATTCAGGGTTCATATATTGAATGTAGTGGTATGCTATATCAATATTTTACAGTATTACTGCCATATAGCAGATGGGCCTTTATCTTATTTTAATATTTAAGATTGTTTGGGAAAAATAATTTAATATTTAAGGTAATATTGTTTAAACCTATTGCACCTCACGGTGTAAAACTGGCTTTGCATTCAATATTTATCATGAATTCCAGACAGGAAACCTGTTATTATTCTCACAGGTTGGTATCTGTCTGCACTGAGCTCTGTGGAGCTGCTGAGCCCTCTGCGTGATGCTCGTGGATATAAAGTATAATTATGTGTTGCAGTGCAGGAGCAGAGTTAAACTATGTGGAAGACCCACAACAAATTAAGTTTAGAAAGCTGCCTGACACCCAGGATTGAGGGCAGAAAGGAGAAGGTAGCACTTATGTGGCTGTGAATAAAGTCGAAGCTGATGTTCTTCCTCCAGCTGTCATTATGTGATACACCATCTATGCCAGCTTCACGTGGCATCATAGCGTGACATTATGTAGAAACCTCATGCTGGCATGTGTGATGATACAAGCACTTAAAGCTCTTCGTTAGTGTTATTTTCACATTTCTACCATGCTGACTTACTTCTTCTATCCACCATCTTTTTTCACTTTGACTCTTTCCTGCCTCTAAGTTTGTCCTTTCCAGTCTGCAAACCTTCCTCAAGAACATTTCTCCCTAAATGCTTCCTTCTCATCATGTTTTCTCATCCTGACTTTATGTCCTTCGCTCTCATCCTTTCATTTTCTCATCCTCAGGTCATTTCCCGGAGAATTTCTCCGTCATGGCTCTGGTTAAAGCCCAGGCTGGCCTCCAGGCCTTCCTCCTCTCCATCTACAGCGAGCAGGGCGTCCAGCAGCTGGGTATCGAACTGGGACGTTCACCTGTTTTCCTGTACGAGGACCAGAGCGGCAAGCCAGCCCCCGAGGACTACCCACTCTTCAAAGGCGTCAACCTGGCTGATGGCAAGTCAGTAACCAGCAGCAACAACCAGTTTGTGACCAGTTGAAATGACATGATTGTGGTGGTGTAGGTGTGAATGGTTGGGACCAGTGTTTGCTGGCTGTGTGGAAATTCTATATAATTTTTTGTGGGGTTGCTGATGGCTGTTTATTTAGGGCTCACGTTGCTCATTGAATTGCCTGCGGTTCCTCCTTCTTGTCTATAGGTGGCATCGCATTGCTATCTCTGTTTCCAAGAAGAATGTGACACTGCTGCTGGACTGCAAGAAGAAGATGACCCGCCCTCTGCCCAGGGGCAACAAGGCAGTGGTTGACACCAACGGCATCACGGTGTTTGGAGCCCGCCTGCTGGACGAGGAGGTTTTCCAGGTGAGGAGTTCAATCAAGATAAACTGAGATGTTACTGACTGGGTGGCAACAAAGTTTGAGCAGGAAAATCACACATTTGTTCGTGTTTTGGTAAACACAGAAATAAGATCTAGATATGTGTTTGTTTTCGCCTCCACAGGGAGACATCCAGCAGCTGCTGATCGCCTCCAACCCTCAAGCTGCCTACGACTTCTGTGAACACTACAGCCCAGACTGTGACTCCCCTCTGCCCAAAACCCAGGCTCAGGACCCCAACACATACGTGAGTAACACCTCAACAGAACAAGTTCATACACAGACATCAATTCATTAGCGATCTTATATCTGAAAACAATAACTAACCTTTGTTAGAGTCATGTCCGTGGTGCATTGTTTACACAGAGTAAATATAAAAGTAAAGCCCCGAGGAGGATCAGTTACAGCTCATTCACAATCTGAGGGCTCGTCTGTAGCTCCGGTAAAAGATGCCCAAACAGAATCTCTGGACTTTGTTTTTGGTTTCTGTGACACTTCCTGGAGAAAGAAAACTTGTCACTGAATCCAAATAATTTAAAAAGAAAGTGTTTCTTTTAGTTTTGTAGCTATTGAAAGATATAAAAGATAAAAAGCAGGAACAGAACAGAAGACTAACATAAGCTCATCATCCTCATCAGCTGAATGCCTACAACATCTCCAAGAAGTCTATGAATATCATTGATCCCTGTGCAGCATCCACCTTAAATGCTAAGTGCAGTAGTGAGAGTATCTCTGTTATATCCATCACTTCCACTGCCTATGACATACTTAATAATCCTAATAATAGAACTTTAACAATCTATTGTTTTTATTTATGATAAAATATAATGTATTGAAAACATCTTGAGATCAGAAAAAAATGTAAACAATACATTTCAAACTTTCTGAAAAAAGGTTTTAACATTTAAAAAAGTCTAGCTGTCAAACTAAATGTACTAAAGTCTGAAAATGAAGTCCTCGGGTTCAGTTTGGGGTCATCTGATGATGTCATCAAAGTGCTGCTCCCCCCCTTTCTGTCTTCCTCACGCATCCTCATCATCAGCAACAGTTTGTATCCATCCCCTTTCCTCCTCACCTCCACAGTCTGTGTCTCCCATTCGCTGATGTAAAGCAGAGGCGTTGTCATCGTCCCATCCCAGAGCTGCATTTTTACATTTTTGACACCATTATGATTTTTTGCTGTTGACTTCTTAAAGCAGCGGAACACAGAAAGGTAGGGGAAAGAGGATGATACAAGCAAACATCAATGTCTTTTTCCCATTTTTTTATACGCATTGGATTGAAAGAAAAGGACCTGTTAGTACACACAATTATGTTAAATTCTGATTGGTTTTCAAGTATAAGAATTTGGCATCACGATGGCTTAAGGTGGAGCCTCTACTTACTGAGACTGGTTGTGCACGTTACAATAAGCATTATAGGCTTTACAAACTCACATTCATTATTTTTCACTATAAAACAAACTGATACTTGTGAGCTGGCAGTGACTGCAGCATCTGCATCCGTCCAAAGTACACAGGCTTTGTTTTAGAAGCTCGTCTGATGTTAAATCAGAATAAATTATCGGTCACTCCAGAACTCCAACACTCCACGTCCCAAACCCTGTCATGTTGATGCTGTTGAGATGACTTTTTCTTTTTTGGATGAATATAAATCTCCGTGGTTTTATTCATTGGCTTTTACTCTTGCTTTATTTTTTTCTTATTTCTCATTCATCCAGATTCTTGTGCACCGATATATTTTAACACAGATTCTGATGAATGGAAAAAATCAAAGCTTTGTGTTTTCTCATCATCCCGTTTCCTTTTTCCTGCTGTTTATCATCCTCTCCCTCACCCCCACCTCTCGTGCCTCATCGAATACTCTTTATCTTAACCTTTATTTATCCCTACATGGCGTCTGAATCCCCTCTTAACCTCCCCGTGGAAATCTAAACTCCTCTTCATGCACTCTTCCTCTTGCTTTCGTGTTTCTTCCATCTGTGTCAGTACTTTGATGAGGAGCAGGATGACCATGAATACCCCTATTATTATGAGGAAACAACAGGCATTCCCTCCTCTTCCGCGTCCCCCTCTTCCCAACCTGGGGCCCCCAACCAACAGGTAAAGAGGGAGCGAGAGCGAGGGAAAGCACGAGCAGGGTTTGTGGAAGGGCGGGAGAATGAGCGGGAGAGAGAGGCATAGTCCATCATGTACTGTTAGGTTTATAAGTGCTGGGATGTAATCTAAATTTTTACACCTGATTCATAAATTATTTGTTTTATTTTTGCCTCTCTCTCGCTCTGCGCTCATTACTCCACTCCCCCTTTGTTTTATTACATCAGCGTTTCTCTTTAATTCACATTAAGCTCTAACATGTCATTGCCTCCATCCCCATCACACAGGGTTATTTTTGTCATTTACATGTTGTCATATATGTTGTGTGTTCACATGTGGCCAGGTGGGGGCACTGGGGCAGTGAAGGCGCTGCTGTGTTGTTTTATTTAGGTTACAAATGATGTCAAACACATTGAAAGGGAGATTTCTATTAATGAAAAGCTGTAAGATGAACTTAATAGCCTCACAGAGTCTTTAGATATTTTAAATTCTTTTCTCTATTTACAGTTATTACAGATTAGATCACAGATACAGTGGATTTCATCATGTTTGTTATGGTACTAGGTGTGGTTTGTCCTACATTGGGTAATCAGCTGGTAATCACAACACAGCATCATTATTTGACTTACAGAAGCTTTACTGTGATTGCTCACTACATGGAGTTTAATGACACACACACACACCTTTTACTGTTTTGCATGATTACTTTGTTGTCTTGGAGGATGGTACCGCATGCACCTACTGTACTTCTGCACCACCCGTTTCTACATCAATTTCTGTGTAAATATGAGAATGTCAGTGCACGTGTTTGTGATAAATGCATTCATGGTTATTCCTCTGACCTTTGTGACGAGGGTATGTTTCCCTGTTTTCTCTTCATAAAGTATTTTGGTAGGTGATTGTTTTTGAATAAAGTTTTGATTTGCATGTATTTTATTGTAGCAGCATGGTGGTAAGACTCATTGATCTACACAACTTTACACTTTGTGGTTTTATGTGACTAACAAGCATTTGCATGCCAGACTGCCGTCCCTGCAACTTCTTTTGCATGACTAAACAGCAGCAACCTTCTCTTACAGTTTGCTCAGTGCATTAATCATAACACAGCAGGTTTGGTATCAGTATTGTGTATGTGTGTGTGTATATGTGTGTATGTGTATGTGAGTGTTTTGCAGCCAGCTTTACCTGCCCGATCACGCTCTCAGTGCCTCTGCCAAACCACAGCCTCAGTTCTTAGAGATGCTGCTTCGTTATTTAGTTTTGGGAATGGCATTACTGGAGAGATCAGCAAAACAAACTCAAATAAATTGGGTCAAATACGTTAAATATGTCATATTCTTTGCCTAACTTGTGTAAATACCATTTTAATTGTTATGTGGTATCAGTGTACTTCTGTGCTGTATCCAGTAATGCCTGTACAGTCTCAGTAAATCATCCGAGCCTTAGCCATCTTTATGTCATTGTTTCTCAAAACATGCGTTCTTGTCTTTCTCTCTCTTTCTGTCCATCCCTTGTTTGTGCTTTTCATCCCCCTCCCCATCTCCATGTATCTTTGTCATCTTCCAATCTCTCTTATTGTCTTTGTCCATATTCACGTTTACATACAAAATAACATCTCAACCAAACAATAATCACGGATATTAGAAGAAACCCACCCTTATAAAAACTAAGCCCACTCCAGCTAAGCCCAAGTCTGGATCATATAAACTCGTCATCAAGCCGCCTATTCCCACCAAAGCTTCCAAGTCATCCAAAGCAAAGCCCACTGCAGCAGATGTCCTCCTGTCTAAAATCAAACCAGCCAAATCGAAGTCCACAGCTGCCCCAGCAAAGAATGGCAACGGTAAACCCGGCGCTGTGAAGAAAGCAAATGGTAATGGAAAAGCTACAGCTGCAGCCAAACCAACACCTCAGGTCAAAGTAAATGGCAATGGCAATGGCAAGGTTGTAGCTGAGAAGAAAGCTGCTGTTACCTCGAAGGCTAACGGCAATGGAAAAACCACAACAGAGAAGAAAGTCAATGGAAACAGCAAAACGGCCACTGATGTCAAAGCCAAAGGTAACGGCAATGGTGGGGCTAAAGCTAATGGCAACAACAAATCTACCACAACAAAAATTCAAACAACTGTGGTGAAAGCCACCAAGGCACCTAAACCCACCAAAGCATCAAAACCAGGACCTACAAAATCTTCAGCCACCAAAGCTCCAAAAGTAAAAACCCAAAACAAGGCAGATGTCAAAAACGTTAAAGCTGTGACCAAAGTCCCCCTGGTGAGCAAACAGGTGAATAACTTTGTCAGGGATTCCCCTCCGACAAAGTCGATTGCAACATCTGCCCCAGTCCGACCGACTCCACCCAGACCCACCAGAGTCAACAAAGTACCGGATATAAAATCGCTCCACAAACCTTTCCCGCCGTTTGGCAACACGGCGCTGAGCGGAACTGGAGTCCCACCGAAGAAAGTTACCAACGGTTTTCAGCAGGTACAGCAGGAGGCCGATGTTTGGGTTGGAACGGCCCGAGTCGTATGTCCCATCTTTCCCATCTCTTTTCCAGATCTTTCCATCATCCAGGATCTGCAGCAAAACTTTTATGAAACCTCTTGTTTTCTTCTGCTTTCTTTTATGAATTCTTTGAACTTTCAGTAATTTTGATGCAAATCCTCGATGATGCGGGATCTGGCCTTCAGAATGGAAGCTGGTTCATACCAAGCTGGCTGTTCGTATATCATATATGATCTCCATGATCACCCCAACTTCCACATATGATATGGTACAGCGGTGCAAAGTGAAGCATGGCTAATCGAACGGTTTCACTGTTCTTTACTTCACTCCTACCTTCAAGCTGCTGAAACTGGATGTCAGAACATAAACGCACTCCAGCCCTCTGTTTCTTTCTTTCTGGGGAAACCTTTAACACACCGGTCTAATGAATGAGCATGGATTGCTATGGCACATAAATGCAACACATATTATCATATTTGACACACTTGCAACACATCAGACCTCCCTGTCACTCTGTCCTCTCTATGTTTGGTTGTTTGTTTTTTTTGCCTACCTGTGTTTTCTCTCTGATGTCTGTCTCCCTGTCTGCTGTCATATTATGTATCTAATGTGAGTAGAGCAGCTTCACAGAACTTTCCATTACGCTTTGCTTAAAATCAGAATTTCAGTCAATGTTCATCGAGGTGGAGATACGTGAGGTGCATGCTCGTGAGGCTGAGTATTCTCTGGAAATGATATTCAGCACTGACTGATTTTACTGAATCGTGTTCTGTGAGGCTGTTAAATGGGGTTGTTTCACTGTTGTCTCATCTTTGGGTGAAACTAGTTCATCCCAAAGCATCAAATTATGATGTTTTCACCTGATGGGATGGCTAGAAGCTCTCAGTTCTACTGTCAATACGAGCATATTTCACCCTTTCTTAAATCTTGGCTTGTGAGCTTTAAAAAGCAAAAATGGTTCAGCAAGGAAATGAAAAGAAATCTCACTACAGTTATCTCAATGACTCTCTAAATCTTGCATAAGGCAACATTTATAGTCACTGAGATTCTGAAACGACCTGAAATTTCTTTTCAAAAATGGTTCTTTAAACTTTAAAGATGTGAGTTGCAGCTAAGAAGCTCTTTGCCTTTGCCGACCACAGTTTCATGTCTCATTTTCTTCTTTTAACTCATCATGAACCAGAAGCAGACTTTGAACTAACCACACTCTCTCAATCGAATTTGCTTACTTCCTCCCTGCTCCCCCTCTTCCTGTCAACTTGACCAATTAGGATGTAGACACTGAATATTCTGAGGCTGGCCACACCCCTACAGAGACTGATTATTACTATGAGGAGACCTTCACGCAACCAGAGGGTGAGGTGGTTGGACATGAAGAGAACGCTGTGCAGGTAAAAAGAAGATGACACACTTATCAGAAACACACATCAAGTCAAGCTAGAGTGCAGACAGTAGCTTAAACTTCCAGGTGACATACGAATTAGAAATATACCAACACAGAAGCTGAAAATAAACTCACAGAGACAAAAAGAAGACGAGTGGTTTTAATAAAACCTCCCTGAGGGAGAGGATGATGTGATTCCTGTGTGGTGGTGAGCCCAGTCTTTGTAGTTTAACAAAGTAGTTTAAGCTCTTTGTCTCTCCGTTTACTTGTCTAACCACTCATCACTGTTTTGTTGGCATCGATGTCACGTGACATAAGAGAAAACCTCAAAACAGAATGCACCGCAATCATCTCAGTGTACCATCGGATATTTTTACGTGGTTCACGTTTTTTTTCTAACAGCAAGAGTCGCATTTTGTTCTCATCTCAAGATCCATCGTTGTCGTTATCTCGACATAAGAACAAAAATCTTGTGAAAACTGGATCCACATAAGAATATTTGATATGCACTTTCAACCACAGCAAAAAAAAGATGAAATAAATGCATTCTTGTTTGAGAGAAAATCTAACTGTACTAAAAGTTTAATTTAGATAATTTGCAAATTCATCACATTTTTGACTTTGTTCTGTTTTCCAGTTTTGATTTTTGCTGCGTTTTTTTTTTCAGGATGTGATTTAGAAACCAAATATCGACATTATTCATAATTATCAGGGAGAGTGTGTCAGATATAAAAATGCATTGTGGATTTTTTATATTAGAAAACTGTGCAGTATATTCACTGGATTCTTGTTTATTATTAAACTTACATGGTAAGTAAAAAAAAGAAAGAAATAACATAGTTTTTGCTTTGCGTAGCAGCTCGTTTCACAAAGTGTTTAACATCAGTTCTGTGTGTGCACGTACAAAGCAAACATTACCTTCACCATTAAAAGAGTGTTTTTCCCTCTTGAGAACCGATTTGATTACAGTTCATCACACACAGACTGATGTTGAAAATCTTTGGTGAAATCATCCAGAATAAACTAAACTTTAGAAGATTGATGGAAGATTTAGTGTTTCCAGGATAAACCTGATCGTCTGTAGCCTGTACGGTCTGCCAGATGTCTGTTTGTGTTCTCTCCATCTGTGACTGTTTATTTATAAAAGGTAAGACTCACTTCTTTCTGTATGCTCCTCTTCCACCGCTCCTGTCCTCTCATTCTTTATTTGCATTCCCCCTGAACATTTCCCCGTCCTGCACACCTCTCCCCCTTTCTTTGACTATTCCCTTCATCCTTTCTGCACCTTTTCTTTCCCTTTGCTTGAATCACTCTCTCGTGCCCCTCCATCCATCCCGCTGTGGCTACGATAAACTCATCACAGCCTCAGGTGGAGCCAGCACTGGTGGGAGAAGAGGTAGACGCCGCCAAGGCGGGCGGTACCGGAGACGAGCTTTTCACCGAGGAGTATGAGACCGGGGACGTGGGCCTTAAGGAGTACGACTATAGCTACAGGGACTACAACGAACCATCACCAGAGACTGCAGAGGTTGATGGCAACATTGGCCCCGCCCTGTCCGCTGTGACAGACGAGGGAGGCGTAAGTCGCTTTGCTTCAGAGGCAAAAACATGAAAAACATTTCAACCAGCTCTGTAAAGTGTCGTGAAATTGTATTGGATGTCCCGTCACATGACTTGTTTGAGATTGCCACTGCAGAGAGAGATTATCTGCCTTACATTAATTATTTCTGGTAGCTAATTTGAACACAAACACTAAACACTGAGAACTGGCACAGAGATTATCCTCAAGCATGCACTTAAAAAGGATTTTAGAAATCTCAGCTATCCAGACTGGATACATGAACCATCAGTGACCATCATTGGACGACATTCATGTAAAATTCGTCTCAGTTTTATAGCTGGTAAACTCGGTCAGTCACAGAGAAACGGGCAGTGAATGCATTTCAAGACAAAGTCATCACAGCAGTGGTTGAAATGGGTTTGATTTTATAGTGAGCCTAATGAGCCTAACGGTAACTTATACTCTCACATACGCTCCATAAAGAGGCATTCAGAGGTGAATGTCGTTTATCTGAGTGTATGTCTTTGTTTTTTGGTGCTAAGCTCAGAGGATTCTGTATCTGTGCATAAATGAGTCTGTAAGTCATGGACCAACAGCTTGGAGAGCTGCTGAATCAATGGTATTTGGATACAAGCTTACATTTTTATCCAGGCAGAGCAGGTTTTCATTTTATTTTATTCTATTTTCAGCTGTAGTACGATAATGTTTGATTTGTGCTGTCGTCATCATCTGTGTCAGTGCAAGCAGTCAAAATACTGAAAACTGCTTTCAGTCACTTTGTGCACACTTTTGTATTTCTGTGTGTGTGTGTGTACTTGTTATTGACTGCATGTGTGTTTTCCTCAGCGTGCTGTTAGAGGCGAGAAAGGAGAGAAAGGCGAGTCTGCAGTCTTGGAGCCTGTGAGTCATTTTAATTTTACCTGATGAGGTGTTTTTGTTTTGTAGTTGTCCCAGAAGCTACAGGGACTTGTGCTGACAACCTTCCCATTACTATCCCGTTCTACCTGTAATCCAAGAGATCCATTCACCAATTATTTTATGAAGAACTGCTTGTTAGAATTTAAACTGCCTAAATTCTTCAGATTCAGCAAAGTGCTGGAAACATTCCTCAGAGACTTTGGTGATAATAGCATCACACAGTTTTGCACATCTGTAATGCACATCTTCTTTGCTCTGTTAGACTGAGAACTGGAGGTCATGTGAGTAAAGTAAACTGTCTCATTCAAGAAACCAGTTTGAGAAGATCTCGGATCTGTGCTGAGCCAGAAGACCCTTCATGGTCTTCAGACCAGGCAACATTTTTCCACTTGTCCAGTTTTGATTGTAGCCTCAGTTTCCAGTTCTAAGCTCACAGGAGGAGCATCTTGTTGAGGTTCAACACAGTTTGCATTCAGTGATGCTCTCCTGCATACTTTGATTGTAACTGGTGGAGAGTCTTCTGTGCCTTCCTGCTTCAGTTTGAATCAGTCATTATCCTCTGACCTCTGACATCCACGAGGCATTTTCTCCCAGAGAAATGCTGCTCGCTGGATATTTTCTCTTTTTCAGACCACAGTTTCTGAAATACATGCCACGTTCAGAGTCACTTAAATCTCCTATGTTCCCCACGCTGAAGCTCATTTTAAACTTCGATTTAATTAGATGTGGGTTTAGAAAAAGTGTTGCTCCAGATTAGAGGATTAATGGAGTTTGTACAGATGTGTCTGTCTGTCTTTTTTATTTAGTTTATTTTGAATTTTGCAGGGAATGCTGATTGAAGGACCTCCAGGACCTGAGGGACCTGCTGTAAGTTAATATTATTTCCACACTCATATTTTTCTCTGTCTTAAAAAATAAATCCTCACTTTCTGTAAAAAAATATTTTAACTCTTGTTTTTATCTAACAGGGCCCCACTGGACCCCCTGGATCTTCTGGACCTCCTGGTTCTGTCGGTGACCCCGGAGAGAGGGTGAGTATTTTTCCTTTATCTGAAGGTTTGTAGGCATGCATCTGAATCTGTGTAGTACACATGTGCTATACAAAAGAAGCTAAATTACATTTTTATTAATATTTATACTGGCCGACTCACCGTTGGCCCTCTGACATCCTGCAGGGCGCTCCTGGTAGGCCTGGTCTTCCTGGAGCTGATGGAGTTCCTGGACCTCCTGGAACTTCACTCATGCTGCCTGTAAGTAACTGTTAACATTTCAGCTTTTACTGATTATGGAAACATCAGAATATCTATAAATATGAGTCATCTCTGGACAAATGTTTTATTTGTACAGTTCAGATCTGAATGTGTTTTAACTCTTTACTGTCCACTGCGTTCACTCAGTGTTGGTTTTTGTATAAGCATCCAGATTTGGGTCTTTTAAAGTGGTATGAGTTTGAGTTTTCCTCACTGATCGCAGCTACAGCCAGTAGGAATGCGCTCAGATGTTGATCTGTTTGTTTATTCAAGTGATTTTTCCTTGTTTTTGTCCGTAGATGTTACAGTCATTCCCGAGTCTGAATGTTTGTTCTGTGTTTGCAGTTCCGCTTCGGGCAGAGTGGAGGAGACAAAGGTCCGGTCGTTTCTGCACAGGAAGCTCAGGCTGCAGCCATCTTATCCCAAGCCAGGGTCAGATATGACTTTTAATTTCACATTTCAGCTTTTCTGCCTATGAGTAGATAACTGATGCTTTGTTTCAACACAGTATACTTTCTGTATTCTTTATGTTTCTAATTTATTGTTAAAAATGTGCTTCATTAATGATCTTTTTTCTATTTATATTATGAAAACTCTCTAAAAGTACAAAGCAGAATCAAAATAAGACTTTAATGTTGTCAGTAAGAGACCAGAGAACAGAGATGACGTGGCTTATAAAACACAAATATAACAGAAACCTGTTAACAGGACTTTAAGACGATGATCTTATCCTGGGAACTTAAATGAATATGCAAACAGAGTTTCTTCCTGAATCGCTGTTATAAGGAGCTGTCGTGTTTTCTGTAGATGGCTCTGAAGGGGCCTCCTGGACCAATGGGATTCACCGGACGTTCTGGACCCCTGGTATGCCTTTTTATTTGGACCATTATAATCCATCTATTCTTTTCTAAGTGTTTTTCTTCTGTTCTCTAAATGTGTATGACATCATCATTAAGAGACATAAAATGAGACTGAGATGATTGAGTTTCTTTTAGGGAAGTCCAGGAAGTCCTGGTTTGAAGGGAGAGCTTGGAGACCCCGGTCCTCAGGTAAATCACAACAGCTGTGTGTGAAATTATTAATGCAGTGACCTTATCATTATTTTATTTTATTTTTTTCCTGTATTATATTTTAAGTGAACCTTTTCAGCTCATGTCTGTGAGATCACAGTTTTAACTGGCACTTCTGACGGGCCTCTGGTTTATTTTCAGGGTCCCAGAGGACCCCACGGTTTGATGGGCCCTCCAGGCAAAGCAGGAAGAAGAGTGAGTATAAACAGCTGATATTTTTATTAAGATGTGTGAGTTTAATGGAAGTAGGTGTTGTTTCAGGGCTCCTGCTTCTAACTGGTGGAAGCAGCAGGCCTGAAGTTGTGAAGTTAAGTTAAGGCTGTCACCAGAAAGTTTTAAACCTCTAAAAGCCCAGTAAATGTTTTTGTCCATCCAGTTACTCACCTGTGGTCCACCGTAAGGGTTCACCTAAACATGTTCTTCCTCTGCTCCTCGCAGGGCCGTGCTGGAGCTGATGGTGCCAGAGGAATGCCAGGAGAGCCGGGATCTAAGGTACTCTCACTGCCTTTATTTAAACAAGCCTGAACCTGCCACTCTGTCTTTGTAGCTTTTTTACTGGTTCAATAAGAATAGATATTAAAAATTTAATACTGGTGCTATTTTTTAACCAAAATGTCTACACAGTCAGCTGTGCCATAGTCTTTGTCTTTCTCGTGGATCCTAAGGCCTCAACCGTATGCTTTTTATTGTATTGAGATCATTTCTGGTGCATTTTTACCTTCTACAGTGGGATAATAATAACCTGCACGTCCGTCTCTTTCACAGGGCGACCGTGGTTTCGATGGTCTTCCTGGTCTGCCTGGTGATAAAGGACACAGGGTAAGTCCAACAATCTCAAAAACAATGATTGTTTTTCAGTTATAATCTTTATTAACACTGGAGAATAATTCATTTACATCTGCTCCATCCTTATATTTTTATTAGGGTGACACTGGACCAATGGGACCACCAGGGGGCACAGGAGAGGACGGAGAGCGGGTACGTAGATCTGGGAATATTATAATATTATTATACTCAGATATTGTGTGTCACTGCTGATCGGCATCTTTTCATCCATAACGTTCTTCTTCTTCTGCGTTTGTAGGGAGACGATGGAGACGTTGGACCCAGGGGTCTCCCAGGTGAACCAGTGAGTGTTTCAGTCACAGCCCAGCTGATTCTACATCTCCCACTATTTTCTATTTATATTCTACTTGTGCTTTTACTGTCTGTGTTTTAAATGGTCTCCCAGAATATATGTCTCTGTTTTTATATCTCACATAACAAGGTTACCTTTGCACCTGTTGTTTCACAATCATCATACCTTTATGATATTTTAGGGGATCTTTACTGTAATTAATAATGTAGTGCAGTAACAGAAAGCCCGAGGATGATCCAACGTGCTTTATGATCCCTAAAACAGAGAGTGGTGTCTTTTATGCAGGTAGTTGTAGGTAAGACTGTGAGATTTGATAAAAAAAGAGGAATGCAGATTACCCGTTTAAATAGCTCGTTGTGCAAATATCTTCATACTTCATAAACCTATACAGTTCCTTTGTTTATAAATTGGGATTTTCCTTTAATTTCCATAAAAGACAATAATATGTGTTTATAGTGAGTGATCTTTGTTGGCACGAGCGTCTTACGCCTGTGTGTCCTTGTGTGTCTGCAGGGACCTCGTGGTTTGCTTGGACCCAAAGGTCCTGCAGGAATCCCCGGACCGCCTGTGAGTAAAAGCGATTTCACGCCCAGCCTTCTGCTGTTACTTTGGCTGCATTGTTTTATCCCACTCTGACCACTGAGCACCCACAGCACCACCTGATCCAACAGGCTGAGTGCATCCAAAAAAAGCCTCCTGAAAACAATGCACACGTGATATATTTAAACTTTCTGCTTGTTCTGTTACGGTAAAGTTTTAGCTTGACGGGAAGTTCCCTCCATCAGTTTAATATGAGACTCACAGAGAGCAGAAACATCCGTGTTTTTGTTCCACGTATTTTTCTTCCTTCTCAAAGCTGAAGCTTACTGACAGATTTTAAATATGTGATGTTAATAACAGCTAACCCTTTATATTTATTATTTATTTTTATCTACCCCACAAGGCGCTTCCAGTTGAACACTTTCTTTAACAACTTGTGTAAAATTAGCTGACTGCGCTTTAAGTAGGAAGATGCCCACAAAGACAAACCGGCATCGACATCAAGACGTTTTCTTTCTATGAGTGATGTAGAGCAAAGCACCAGGGATGACGTTTTCAGTTATGACTGTGTTCTGAGTAGAAGCTGATATTCATGGGAAAATATGAGGAGCTGTTTTTCATTTCTTCTTCTGGCTCTCCTCTCAGGGTGTTCGAGGAAACGATGGACCCCACGGTCCCAAAGGAAGCTTGGTCAGTAACAGTTTCCATGTTATCGAACATTTAAGATCAGAACTCATAATGAAAACACAAAGCTTTTATTTTAGCTAAATCTAGATGGATTCTCGCTTCCTCCTCTGCCTTTCACTTTGCCCCGTGCTGATCATTACTCTGTCCTCTTCTGTTTCTGTCTCTCAGGGTCCTCAAGGTGAGCCTGGACCTCCAGGTCAGCAGGGAGCCCCAGGAACTCAGGTGAGAAAGAGAACACCTTGTCATCATCACACACCTGTGACATGATTCTCTGAGTAACAGTGTGCTTAGTGCATAGCTGTGCAGGAACATGCACACAAATATAAAAATAAAGAGTAATGCACAAATAGTAATAAATACATACACTGATTAAAGGTCACACGTGTGATTTTGTTTTTTTGCAGGGAATGCCGGGACCTCAGGGGGCCATCGGACCCCCAGGAGAGAAAGTAAGACCTTAAATATTCATGATACTCCAATAAAAGTACAGTTACATAAAAGTTACATGAAAGTTGGCTTTGAACAATAAACAGTCATGTAATAGTTTTAATATTATTTATTTATTACATTATTCAACTTTATTCTCCAACTCTCACATTTAAATACTCCAGTGCAGACACTGAGAAAGTAAACAGAGAGAGTAGGATGTGCTGCTGTCTGAAGGAGATAAGTGATGGGACAGGAAGAGATCTTTAAACACCTGTAACAGCGGAATTATAGTAACCAATCAAATTCATATATCTCAGAAAGGTAAGGTGGCTATTAAGATGATGATCTTATGCTATTCTACCTAGAATCTTCTATATTAAGTTAGATTACATGTGCAGGTGTGATGTCATCCACATGCAGTACAGTACACAGTGTTATAAGCTGACTACTGCAGGAAGACTGCAGTCACTCTCATATAACCCGACCCTCACTTAAAGCTCGGTGACACACAGACCCTGCAGCTGTCACAGTGACAGCGTGAATATCTCTGAAACTAAAGTGAAATCATGCATCTTTACCTCATTCACATCAACACCAGAGAATACTTACAAAGGAAAAAGACAAGCAGTGATTTCAGCACTCTGAGTCTCATAGTATAACACTCGTTCTCTGTATCAGTGCACTTTTCTCTCACTCACACTTGAACCGTGTGGGTCTGTCGTAATTATCAGCCGTGAAGCAGAAAAGCTCAGATTCAGAGCTGCAACCTGAACACATCTGCATGAAGCTTAGCTGGAGCTGCAATCAGATCTGGGACATGTTGAACTCACCAGAATTGCATTTACACTTTAATTTTAAATAAGGACCATTTATTGACCTTACATTCACTTTGTCTCCTTCTCCAGGGTCCCACAGGAAAACCAGGTCTCCCAGGAATGCCTGGAGCTGATGGGCCTCCTGTATGTTTGTCTTTCTTTATATTGTTTTATAGGTTGAACCACCTAAAGCTGTATGAAGTCTTCTCTAAGCCTTAAACTCCCTGCTTTCATGTTACAGGGTCACCCAGGAAAGGAGGGGCCTCCTGGCACCAAGGGAAACCATGTGGGTGCCGTAACTCCATCACTCCACATCACTTCTATCTATAATAAATCCAGTTCTCCAGATTATTATCCATCATTACAGGATAAATGTAACCTCTCCGTTAGGTTTGTCCTTGTGGTTGTAGTTACCACAGAGTGTGTGTTGTGCTCTAAACCTGCTCTCTTTGGTCTGCAGGGTCCAAACGGTCCTCAGGGAGCTATTGGCTATCCTGGTCCTCGGGGCGTCAAGGTCACTGCACTTCATCTTTAATTTGTCATAAAATAAATCAGCAAATGGATTTTTTAATGTGATAAACTGAGTGAGTATTTATTAGCATGCAAATGTACTGATTATGTAATTGTTGTCATCACAGGGAGAGCAAGGAATCCGAGGCCTGAAAGGCCACAAAGGAGAAAAGGTAAATAAGTATCACATTCACATTATGAGATCATGTTTATGTGCACATTTAGTGATTAAAATAGGAAAACAGAGATATCATGTGACTGCGTTTTAAAAATTAAAAACAAGGTTGATGTCATGTACATCGATTAATTGCGTTTTAATTTGTTTTTGTTGCCAGGGAGAAGACGGTTTCCCGGGAATTAAAGGAGATTTCGGTGTGAAAGGAGAGAGGGTAAAGTCTGAGTATGAGGCAGCTGCTTCTTTAATGTAACCGTGGAACGATGAAGGACTGGATTGTCCAGATTTTTATCTCAGCCATGTTAATATTTGCTTTGAGTCATTACTTTGTGTACAGCACAGATTTAATCTCACAGCTGTGTTTTGGCTCTGATCTCTTACAGGGAGAGATTGGAGTGTCAGGGCCCAGAGGAGAGGACGGTCCGGAGGGGCCAAAGGGTCGTGTTGGACCCCCCGGTGAGCTTGGAGCTATTGGACTGATTGGTGAGAAGGTATGAACTGTTTCATTACAGCAAAACTGCATAAAAGTAATTATTTTTTATTATTCAGACCATCATTTAATACTTTTCATAATAAATTTATGTCAGAATGATATTTTACCTGTATTATGATTGTATATTTGAGGTTTTTTGTATGTTTTATTGATGTGAATTTCTCTATTGGACCTAACATTTAACTTTATATCCTGATAACGTGACTGTTACACCTGTGTACGTGTCTAGTGCTCCTCAGCTTTCTCACCTACATGCCAGCATTAATCAGTCATAACTAGCTGGTTTGTAGAGACACAGGTTAGAAAACACAGTCACACCTGCTGTGGTTAATTATGTCATCGTTTGTTTCCAGGGTAAACTGGGTGTACCTGGAGTTCCTGGATATCCTGGAAGACAAGGACCAAAGGTAAGAGCAGCACGTGCCTTTCGTTAACACTGTGGTTGATCCTGATGAATCAGCTGATCCTGAGATGTTGGTTTATTTTTAGGGATCTCTTGGATTCCCAGGATTCCCAGGTTCAAACGGCGAGAAGGGAACAAGGGTAAGACGACGTCTCTGTGGAAGAATTAACATCAAAAGTCAGACGTTTAAACTAAACAAGGATCAAAATGCTCAGGTTATAAAACCAGTTCCAATGTTAACTTGTTGTCTGTCTGATTTTCTTCAGGGTTCTTCCGGCAAACCAGGTCCGAGAGGACAAAGAGGCCCGACGGTACTTGTTCTGTTTATTATCTGTTCAGGTTTTAGAAGGTGCACAGCGTTAAAGAGTAACTCTTCACTACATCACCCATCATCAGTTTAACCTCCGGTGATCAGCAGAAACAATGTTTTTATCAGAGTTGTTTCATTATTCCTTCATATGATTCGAGTGCATCGTAGTAACTTAACTACACGTGCTGGTTTTGACCATCAGGGTCCCCGAGGGCAGAGAGGGCCGAGGGGGGCCACGGGGAAACCAGGAGCAAAGGTTTGTCTGCACACCTGAAACTTACACACTGTCCACACTGTGGTTTACTGATCAATCCTGTTTTCACTTCATATTTTTACATGAATATGTAAAAGAAATTTCCTGGATCTCGTCTTTATCTCATCTCTATATTAATGTTTGAATAAAAATGTCCGAGCTGGATTTTTTTTGAACACAACTTGCCTAAAACCCTTGATGCCATTTGTATTCATTGCTTTTGATTTTTGCCTGTAAATAATTTGAATAAAGTAGAGAAGTGTTTGTATTTATCATCCTTCTTTTATCGCTCCTGTCAGGGAACCTCAGGAAGTGATGGACCTCCTGGTCCTCCTGGAGAGAGGGTGAGTGTTTAAGTTCACAGAAGTGTGACCTGCTTGGATAAAACTTACTTTTACATTTGAGTCATTATTGAACGTGTTCTTACTTTACCACATGTGATTTCTCAGGGATTGCCAGGACCTCAGGGAGCCAATGGTTTCCCCGGACCAAAGGGACCTCCTGTAAGTAAACGATATCACTGAGTTATTAATAGGAGAACTGAGGTACTTTGACGTTCCTTTCCTAAAGATTAAATTGGTTTATTCTTTTATTACAGGGACCACCAGGAAAGGATGGCCTGCCAGGACATCCCGGACAGAGAGGAGAAGTTGTAAGTCAGATTTTCTTTTTTATTAAATTATTTATTTTTCTTATAACTTTTCTTAAAGGTGGTTCCACCTTAGCTCACTGAGCGGAGCAGGTGACCCAGCCTGAGACCATCCACTGCAAGTCTTCCTCTCAGCTTTGCTGTCTTCTTCCGTCTGTCTGTATTTAAATAGTGATCTGTGAACTGTGAAATGAAATACAGAGAGATGCTTGAATCTGTGTTTTTTTTTTTTTTTTTTTGGAGAA
>VUQR01035624.1:79344-95168 GCA_015108515.1 Hemichromis elongatus
GCACTTTTATTTTTTTTTTTTTTTTTTTTTTTTTTGGAGAAGAATTATTTTGTGTTTTGTGTCAAATATACCAAAAACATCCCCACAGCAGATTTTTCTTTCCAAATCAGCTGCTGAGGCTGTGATGAAGGTTATAAGAGGACACGTCTTTGTCTTTGAGATGCGAGCTTCAGTGTTTTCTAGATAAACTGTTAACTGAGTTTGCCTCTTGCAGGGTTTCCAAGGTAAAATGGGTCCACCTGGGCCTCCTGGAGTTGTTGGACCTCAGGTGAGTTCATTCATCGTGGTGCACATACTGTTACTGCTACAGTAAATAACATCGAGCTTTTTTAATCATCAGACACCTTACCCACTTCACCCATCATTGCTGTCTACTTTCAACCCTTTCCGGGTCAATCTTCCAGGGTCCATCAGGAGAGACCGGCCCCATGGGCGAGCGTGGCCATCCCGGACCTCTAGGTCCACCTGGCGAGCAGGGTCTGCCTGGTCCCTCAGGGAAAGAGGGCACCAAGGGGGATCCTGGACCCCCAGGACGCGCTGGAAAAGATGGTCCTCCAGGACTGAGAGGCTTCCCAGGAGAGAGAGGACTTCCTGGAACCCCTGTGAGTATAAATGATCCAGCATACGCCATCAAGCCAGAATCCAGATAGTTAAGAAACTTTCTTATCTCATTAGAATAAGAGTGTGATAATTATTCCCTCATGGTCATTTCTTCCAGGGTGGTGGAGGACTGAAGGGAGGTGAAGGACCTGCTGGACCTCCTGGACCTGCTGTAGGTTTCTGCTTTTATTAAAAAAAAAAAACAACTCATTTTAAAAAAATGTTCATAGTGCAATAATGGAGGCAAATCTGGATCACTCAGTTAAATGAGGAGAGACGAGCGCGTACTTTGAGTTTGGACGTTACCGTTATTTGCATTTGTTTAATTTTTCAAATCTATCACTATGAGATAGAAAACTTTTCAAATCTGTTACTCATTCTTCCAACTTAAGATGTAATTATTCACTAAATGAAAACCTGCTGTGATTGGTGCTGACCTCATGTGTTTTTTAGGGGTCTCCTGGTGAGCGGGGGCCAGCTGGTACTGCTGGACCCATTGGACCTCCTGGCAGACCAGGCCCTCAGGGCCCACCTGGACCAGCTGGAGAGAAGGGAGTCCCTGTAAGTCTTCTGGGTGTGTTAATAAAAGTTAGTCTGTCCAGCTAATGATGAAAATCAATTACTGATTTCACTTTTCTCTCTTTCTCCTGCTCAGGGTGAGAAAGGGCCCATTGGCCCAGCAGGTCGGGATGGTGTGCAGGGTCCTGTGGGTCTGCCCGGCCCTGCTGGAACAGCTGGAGTTCCCGGCGAGGACGGAGACAAGGTCAGTAACTCTAAGTAACAGAGATCACACCTTAGCTACAGTTTTAAGATTATTGGAAGGTGCAGGGTGAAATGTTTCACCTCAGAAGGACGAGCTTTTATGTCAAGAGTGTCAAATAAAATGAATTTTGTTTCTTGTTTCAGGGTGAGGTTGGCGAGCCCGGTCAGAAGGGCGCCAAAGGAGGAAAAGGAGAGCATGTGAGTGACTGAAATCAGGGGTTAACATTTACCTCTGATGGTAACGATCAGAATCTAATAATATTAACGCTGTTTCTCCATTAATGATTGTTGTTTCTCAGTGTTCGTGTGCTTGTTTCTGGTTATTTGCAGGGTCCTCCTGGTCCACCGGGGCCGCTCGGTCCTGTAGGTCAGCCTGGTCCAGCTGTAAGTAGATGATGCCTGCAGTTTTTACTTTACTGATATGATGAAGTCTTGTTAAAATGAAAAAGGTAGTGATGTGATCAATATACATGATTATTCCTGATAAGATGTTTAGACCCAGTCAGGAGAACAGTACACTACGTGTTCTTATCTCCTGTTTCTGTCCTTGTTCTTCTTCTTCTGTGGTGCAGGGTGCTGATGGAGATCTTGGACCGAGGGGGCAGCAGGGTCCTTTTGGAGCTAAAGGTGACGAGGGAACCCGAGGCTTCCCAGGAGCCCCAGGTCCGATCGGACTCCAGGTAAAAACATAAAAACATTAAATGCAACAACACTTCCTTTCTGTACGTTGGATTCGATGTAAATGCTCGTGCACGTCGAGCGTCCCTCTTGTGCAAAACTCCTAATCCAGAACTTTGACCTTTGCTCTGCAGGGATTGCCAGGACCATCCGGAGAGAAAGGAGAGACGGGAGATGTTGGACCTATGGTGAGTTTCACAAAAACATGAGTATTGTAATAACGTATGGCAATAAAATAAATAAAATGATGATAATAACCAAATCTTCTTCATGTTTCCAGGGTCCTCCAGGCCCTCCAGGACCCCGTGGCCCTGCTGGACCTAGTGGAGCTGACGTGAGTGTTTGGAGCTTTTACTGAACCTCTGTGAAACTCGCACCTTTTCCATCAAGTTCATTTTATCAGATTAAATTTTATAAAACTAAAAATCGTTGTTCAGCGTTAATTAAAGTAGATTAGCTGATACTTTATCCTCCCAGGAACTGTTGATGGAAATTATTTGATCAGTTGTTTTTGTCTGTTTTTAGGGTCCTCAAGGTCCTCCTGGTGGTATCGGTAATCCTGGACCTGTTGGAGAGAAGGTGCAGGACTGAAGGATGATTTTTACACCAGCTTTGTATCCAAAGAAAGAAAAACTGGGTTAAAATATGTGATGTTTGTTCCACAGGGAGAGCCCGGTGAGGCTGGACCACCTGGAATCGTAGGCGAGCCTGGAAAGAAGGTGAGCGGTCTGATCTTAACGCTTTATCGAGCTGATGCATCAGGAGGTCGCGTTTTCGCTGATATGTGAATATCATCCACAAGTAAACAAAGATGTGTGAACTTCTGTGGACAGGGTCCTCGTGGAGAGCGCGGAGAGAAGGGAGAGGCGGGCCAACCTGGAACTGCTGGACCTGCCGGAGGACGAGGAGGACCAGGAGACGACGGGCCCAAAGGAAACCCAGTATGAGAACCCAGACACCCCAGAACATACACAGACTGCCACACCGATCAGTCACTGCAGATTTCTTTACCGTGTCTAATCATGGGGTCTTTTTTATTAATTTCAGGGTCCTGTTGGTTTCCCTGGTGATCCCGGCCCCCCTGGTGAGGTTGGCCCCAGAGTAAGTGTCGTTTTTGACTGATTCACTTTTATTTTTTTGCAGGGATGTTAGATGTGGCTCCACAGCTGTCACCAGTTCAGTTCAACCTCTTTACTGACTTTTTGAGCTTTGTGCTAAACCGACCCAAAGAAAACCTCTGACATCATCATCTTTGTCTTTAGGGTCTGGATGGTGCCAAAGGAGAGAGAGGAGAGGACGGAGAAGCAGGAGAACCTGTGAGTAAAAAAGATGCAACGATGCAAAAATTAAGAATTAGAAAGGATCCATCTCCTCAGTCTTCTCATTGTGCCCCCTATTACAGGGAACCCCCGGACCTCCTGGTGAGAACGGACCTCCTGGCCCCCCAGGAAAGAGAGTAAGATCACCCAGTTTGATGGCTACCTGCCATTTTTTCTGAACTGAAACAAGTTTTATACGTTTTGGGGTTTTTTTTTTTACACTCCCAGAGTTTTAGCTTGAGTATAGCACCTGAGCGTAAACACATTTATGTCGAATAAGGAGACACGGCCTTGTTGTGTTTACTGACCAGTCATGTTTAGTATTCACCAACCAAACACCAATCCTGAGCACAGCACAGTGAAAGCACCCTGGACACCATCACACATTTATTCTGTTTCTTTCCTGCAGTCGTATTTAAAAAGCTACTATTTAAAATACAATTCATTTATATGATTTAGTGAAAAACTTATGAAATTATCTTAAAATACTGTAAAACTTAATTTCTATCTCTTGGTTTTACTGACACACTGTTCCCCCATTTACCTGTCAGGGTCCTGCTGGTGCAAGAGGAGCCGAAGGACGTCAGGGAGAGAAGGGAACCAAGGTGAGTCCTCCAGTTACTAGATGATCTACAGAGAGCATAAGTATAAATGTATGGCAGATGATAAGACTAAACTATAACATATATAACATATTTACATCTGATTACTGACACTTTTATTTTCAGTAATGATTCTACAATAAATGATTAACTCTATTTTTCTCAGGTTTTCTTTTTCTTGGGAAACTTTTATTGATACAAAGAAGGAATCTTTTAATCATGTTTCTTTGGCGTCACCCTTCACAGGGAGATCCAGGTGCAGTCGGTCCCCCAGGAAAGACGGGTCCTGTCGGCCCTCAGGGTCAACCAGGAAAACCAGGAACTGAAGGTCTTAGAGGACTCCCGGGATCAGTGGTCAGTTCGGTTTATCAGTCATTTTTGGCGTTATTAAAAGAGAAATTAATCAAATTCCCTGTGTGTGTGTGACACTTGTTGTATGATGTGTTGCTGTTCACTCACCAAGTGTGTTAATAATTATACTTCAGGGTGAACAAGGATTACCAGGAGCTGCAGGACAGAAAGGACCGCCTGGACCTTTGGTAAGAACAAGAACAGTTTTAGCTTCATTTAAACACTTGATGCTCCGTGATGCTGCACTTCATCCTGCTGCCTTTTTAATCCTGCGTCTTTCCTCTTCCCGTCTGTCCTCCCTGCTTTCATCCTCTTCTTTTTCTTCTTTCTCTGCTTCTCCTCCTGCAGGGACCGCCTGGTTTGCCCGGCCTGCGTGGAGACCCCGGGGCCAAGGGAGAGAAGGGACACCAAGGTCTTATTGGTCTCATCGGACCTCCTGGAGAGCAGGGAGAGAAGGGAGACCGAGGCCTTCCTGGGCCTCAGGGATCCTCTGGACCCAAAGGAGAGACCGTAAGTTTGCCCTCTGTCACGTGATTTAGAGCAATCCTTGTTATTTACAATTATTTGACTCTTATTTATGGAAATGATTCTCGTGTCTTTTCTTTTAAAACAGGGACTTACTGGAGGCACCGGACCCCTCGGCCCTGCTGGTCCTCCTGGTCTTCCTGTAAGTGCCTGTGCTGTTTTATTCCAGGAACATGATGTCATTCAAGCATTCAGTGAATCATAACATTACTGTCTGACATCTTTTCCAGGGTCCTCAAGGTATCAAAGGAGCTAAGGGTGCATCTGTGAGTAAACATGCAAACATGAGGGCAGTTGTTTGAAAATCCAAAGAAGGGTGGATGTGATGATGTGACACTTTTTTCCTTTTCCGGCTGGATTTAGGGAGGAGCTGGACCAAAGGGAGAAAAAGGAGTACAAGGACCTCCTGGACCTCCTGTGAGTACCCCACCTTTCTCCTATCAAATCTTCTCCATGTGCTCTCTGAACCGCAGTTAATGATGTAAACTTGCTTCTCAGGGCCCACCTGGTGAGGTCATTCAGCCGCTGCCCATGCAGAGGAGTCCCAAGTCCAAACGCTCCATCGATGCCAGCCAGCTTGCACCGGAGTTTGACCCTGACATGCTGGCATCTGACACCGCCGGCACAGAGTTCCTGATGGGCAGCGAAGGCATGGAGGAGATCTTTGGCTCTCTCAACTCCCTCCGCCAAGAGATCGAGACGATGCGTTTCCCTCTGGGCACTCAGGACAGCCCCGCACGCACCTGCCAGGACCTGAACCTCAGCCAGCCTGACCTCAAAGACGGTAACGGAAACATACCACAAAACCCAAAAACATGCCTGCCAGCTGATCCTGGCACTTACATCAGTACCAGGATGATGATGAATGAACATCTTTAAGAGTCAAAGTCAGACTTTTACATTTTCCCACCTCTTTTCTCTGTCGCCCTCTGCAGGAGAGTACTGGATCGACCCCAATCAGGGCTGCTCCAGAGACTCATTCAAGGTCTTCTGTAATTTCACTAATGGAGAGACATGCCTGTACCCGAGCAAGGACGTCAACACGGTCAGTCCAATAATCTGGAAAAAAGGTTTATTAAACAGAAAAAGATCATTTGGTTAAAATTCCCAACATGTTTGGTTACTGAAGCGTTTGTGGTGGTTTATATTTTCTCATTTACATGTAAATAAATAAATACATAAAACTAAGATGTCACAGCAGTAATGTTTAGGAAATTTGCCATACAGATGGGAAAAAAGGGATTTTTATCTGTCTGTGTGAAAACAGAGGTTCAATTAAACTTTAACTATAATGTGTGATGCGGATCGTTCTGGTCACAGGTGGAGATGAACTCCTGGGACAAAGAGACTCCAGGATCGTGGTACAGTCAGTTTTCCACTGGTAGTAAGGTTAGTAGTTAAAAGTTTAATAGTTCTTAGCTTGACCTGTTTAATCTTTGCTTCGTCAGCCTTCTTTTATTTATTTGCATCCTTTTCTTTTGCTCCTACAGTTTCCCTCCTTGCTCCCTGTTCTCTTATCATTAAATGCTTTCCTCTCACCTCCTCTCTCCTCTCCGTTCTCCTCCTCCTCCCAGTTCTCCTATGTTGACTCTAACGGTGAGCCCGTGGGCGTGGTCCAGCTGGGCTTCCTGCGCCTCTTGAGCGTCCAGGCCCGTCAGAACCTGACCTACCACTGCCACCGCTCCGTGGCCTGGGCCGACCGAAGCGCCAAGAACAACTACAAAAGGGCGCTCCACTTCCTGGGTGCCAACGACGAAGAGCTGAGCTATGAGACCAACCCGTACATCAAAGCCTTGATCGACGGCTGCTCTGTGAGTTCAGACACACATAAAACTACATCCAGCCTCGTTAAAGGCTCCGTGTTACTGAAGTTTATGGAGAGCTGTCAGTCTGACCTTCATCCAGTCCTAGTTTAACTAGTCGCTCTCTGGGAATCACCTTGTTGGTCCAAAAATAAAATTTTTATGTCTGTCAAAGTGCATATTATTTTAACTTTTCATAGATTCGGTTCAGTTCAGTTCATAGATTCAAAGAAATGATACAAGCTGTTGAAACAAGCTGTGCCTGGAGAGTTGTCTGTTTTCTGTAGACACAGCACTGATTCATGCTGAGTCAGGGGCCTTTTTTATGCTCGAATGTTTCATAGATCAGTGTTCCCTGGTTTAACACTGATCTATGAACATTGACCCATTTTCTCTGAAAATGCTCGGGTACAAGATGTGCAAAGAGAAATTTGAAAAAAAGTCTTCACGAAAGCCCAAAAAACAGTCAACTCGAGACTGCTTAAAAAATGTAAAGAGAGTCTGACTCGAAGCAAGACAAACATGAAGAAATGAGCGTAGTTAAACCAGAAACGCTCCCAAATAAGTCGAGTCTGCTGTTTGCAAAAAAAAAAAAACACAAAACAGACGAGCTGTGCTCATCGATGCAGACTGACTCAGGTTAATTGCAGCATCTTGGCAAACTGTGTTTCTAGATTAGACAGAAATTATTTTCCAACCTTCATCAGTCTGTCTGAGAGTGACTGCAGCCGGTCCGTGATTGTTGGAGACAGTTTGCCTCACACCAGGCGGTCGCCTTGTGATCAAAAGCATTCGCTCACAAGTTGAGAGCGGCCATATTTTCCTGGTAGTCACAAAGAGGTTGAGTTTTATGTAGTGTGACTGAGCATTTAGAGGATTTTATGAACTGTTTGGCTTTTTTATCTTTGAGATGATGCAACATGAGAGAGTAGCCTGTTTCTATATGAAGACTGTGTGTCTCTGTGTCTCTTCTCAGTATCGTAAGGGCTTCGACAGGACGGTCCTGGAGATCAGCACGCCACAGCTGGAGCACCTTCCTCTGCGGGATATCAAGGTTTCAGACTTTGGGGAGAAAAACCAGCAGTTTGGTTTTGAAGTGGGACCTGTCTGTTTCCAAGCCTAAGAACACACAAACACGCACACACACACACACTTAGAGACACACTTATATATGATAAACATTCATGCCCAGTAATTTGTAAATTAATTTGTAAATGATATAAAACACACACACACACACACACATAAACACACACACTTACATATGCAGTTGCTGTTGTGAGGCAAACACGCACTCACAGTAAAGTGCGTTCCCGGGGAAACCAGCATCCTTCCAGCAATTAATGGACGTCAAAAAAAAAAAAAAAAAGAGGAGAGAAATCTGAAACGCTTGCAGAGAGGAGACCTTCGACCGGCCGCGAGAAAAGAAGATAAAACCAGGAGGGAGCGTTCTTCAAAATAAAACAGTGTTTCTTTTAACGTCACCGACCTGAGAGCGAGCCGGCGACCTGAGGTCCGACGCCCCCGTCTCTGATCCGCCCTTTACCTCCCCATCCAACATCTCCTCCCAGAAACAGGTCACACTCATTCCCACTTCTTTAATCTACGTTCACTCTGCAGGCAGCATGACTGACGGTCACTCGGGCTGTGAGAGGCTCCCGTGTAGCCGCCTTTATCTGTGATGCAGTTACAATCACATGACAGCAAAACAGGAAACAAACGTGACCATAAAAGAACAGCCAGAGGTCCGAAACATTCCTCTGATGCTGTAGATGAAGCCCTTTGTGAGGTCATCAGGGGTGAATCTTCAGTCCTGCTGCTTACAGAGTAACATTCAGATCTTTTTACACTTTAAGGAACCAAAGAATTAACGACCCCAGCAGAAACACAGGGAACTGAGCCCCGAGGTTATCGTGTGGTGAGGTGCAGGACAATCCCTCCTCCAGCCCGAGAGGAGCGAGACCGTGCTGAGCTGATGTGATGCATGCACGAGGCAGGACAGACGTGTGATCAGTGAAATCAAAGCCATTCATTTTGTAAACTGTGCTAAATGCAGTGCTGTTGTATTTGCATGCTGCTGGTGCCTTTTTTTTAAAGACCTGATTCTTTAAATCACTCCTCACCAAGGCCGCTAACACCACGCCGCTGCGGTGTTTGCTGAGTCACTTTCTGGACTCTTTGTTGTTTTCCATCAGTGTTTAAACATGTCTGAGCTTCAGAGATCCCTCCTGTTTTTTCCTGCAGCAGCGAATAAAAATGCACGCTTTTACTGACCTGTGTGGCAAGGTGCTAATTACACAAACGTGTCAAAGGTGTAGTGTCCACTCGAACGTTTCCTGTAGTCTCTTCTAATTCATGAAGCTTGTACCTGGGGAAGATGTGCATTACATACCATTTGTACAGAAATAGTGATATTCTATTGTATTTATTTAAAACTAACAGGGTGCTTTGAGATTAAAAAAAACAAGAACCAACCAATATTTCAGTCACATGTGGTTTGTATTTATTTCCTGCAGCTGACACTTGAAGGTCAAACTCCCTGCGGTGCTCCGCCCTGTTCAAACTCCTTTTGCACGGAATAAAAATAAGAATCTGTGGCCACACGTTACTGTAAGATCCCGTCTTAGTGTTTGCATCGACTGTACTGTGCTGTTACATCCTGCTTCCACTGTAATGATTAAACGGTGACTCTCCACCTCTGTCACGTCCCTGTCCTTGCTGCTGTTTCACTTGTTGGTTTTTGCAGGTTTGCAATCACGGAACAAGTTTTTACTTAAAGTCTGCATCGATCTGAGCTGTGATGGTAAAAATACTGAGGGCCAGTTTACATTTCTGAACCACCGCGGGGGGAGAGAGAGAGAGGCAGGGGGGCGAAGGTCGTCCACCACCGTGGGATGGAACGTGACAAATGATGGGGCGATTTCATTTTGGGGTTCTGGTTTTATTTGTTTTTGCTTTTTCATATAAATATATAGCAGGAAACCGAGGGATGGATGACCCAAAAACCTAAAACCAAAAAAATCTGCCCTCCTCCGGAGAGAATGACCTCAACTATTTGTTTGTTTTATTGTGTTGAAGCCGTTTCGACATAAAAATATGGTGCTGAAAAGAGAAAAAAGTATTATTTTATAATGTCTGTAAGTACTTTTTTTAAATTCTTGTTTCTGTAATATATAATCTTTTTAAAAAGAGGTGCTTGACTCTTGTTTTTCTTCCAAACTGCTGCCACGATCTTACTGCACAGGGCCACAAGGTGTCGCTATTTGTCAGGCAACAACATAGGGAACAATGTCTGTTAATTATGTATTTTAAATGCTTTATTTTATTATTTACCAGTTTAATGAGCTCTACTGTTTTTTTGGCAATTACTTTTTATTTATGAGCATTTTTATTCATTTCTAATTCTCCTGGATCAGCCTCGTGTTTTTTTTGGTTTTTAACTTTAATGTATTTTCCTAAATCCTTATTTGCGTAATCTTCATTGATGAGAAGATTAATTTATGTTTTGGTAATATAAAAAAAATATTCTTAACTTCAAACTGTTTATGTGCTCCCTATTGATTATTTACAGTGGTCTACTTTAGTGATTGCTGTTTCTTTCTCCGTGTTACTAGAAGGTGAAACAGCGACATCTTGTGGCCATTCTAAAATTATGCCCCTGTTTTCCTCTATTTTATTGGAGATATTTTTAAATAGAGGCAGAAATAAATCAGCATCCGTTCGGTTTCATCACTGGTCACAGATTTTCAAGTAACTGGGATTAACTCGTTAACCTCGGTAGCTCATCTTTGCGCTTGGTGAGTAGTTTTTTCAAAATGCTTTCAGAACCTTTGTGTTTGTGAATAAAAGACAGGATTGTTTAAGAGCTTCTAGCTTCACTTTTTATAAACACAAAAACAGAAACCTCAGGTTTTTTTATGATTGAGTGTTTAACCAACAGATTTTGGCATCGCTGTTGTTTTTCTCTCCTCCTCTCAGCGGCTGAATTCAAATTTCTAAAACCAAGACAAGCCCAGCTGTGTCACTTGGCAGCTCAGAGGGGGGGACGTAATGTGCTGGTACATCGTCTTTAAGATTATGGGTCCCGTTTCCAAACTCGCATGTTTAGCTGAGAAACAGCATCTGCTTAAGACAACTCAAAGTGAAAACTACTGTGGTTATGACAATAAAAGACGAGCAGCACAAAAACAGAAAACCTGCAGCACAGATGAAGCAAAGATGCTTCTGATTATGAAAGAGTTAACCACCTGCAACATCTGGGGAAGCTGAGCCTTCAGGTTCTAACTGAGACCTGACCTTTGACCTCCAACAATGTTTTTTAAAGCCAGAGTTATTATGTAAGGCTGCTCGCAGAAGACAGAAAGCCCGAGGAGGTGATGATGGTTTGGAGACTGGTAAAAACTAAAATATGTTTGTAACTCAAAAGTAGCTGCTTTAAATCCCAGCTGTGCCCCAAAAACAAACATGTGAAAACTTTTTTTTAAAGCGTCATTCAGATTCAACATTAAATTCTAGTGTTTATTAGGACAACATGTGACAGGTTCACATCAAAATTACAAAAACATTCACACAATCAAAATCAGAGTCGAAAAATAATAATTACATAGAAACTAGTCTCACAGTCTTCAGTCGCGTGCTCGCCGGACGGCTGATTTAACCCATGAAAAGGCCACCTGACAAAGAAAGACGAGTCCTGATGTGTTGGTATTCTCGTTAAATGGAAACATTTGTCACGTGAAACGAAAAGTGTTTTTAGAAACTGCACCTGTCACTTCGATGCTGGCTCCGGTGATGTACTGAGAGTCGTCAGAGGCGAGGAAGGCGCAGACATCAGCGACCTCTGGAGGACACGAAGAGACGATCAGCTGAGCTTTTTAACACAGTAACTTCAGTTTGTTTTATGAGGCCATGCAAAGATTCACCTTCATGCTACAAACTGTCAGAGAGCACCAAGTGGACTGAAATGATGCATTTTTCAAAATTCATTAATTTTGCCAACATTTTTGAGCCCTGTAAACTTTTTTTTTTATTTGAAAAACTTCAACTCATCAATCAATTTTTTACCTGCTGCGTGTATCACAGTGTAAACTGCATCATCTTAATGAAGGAGTGTAACAGAAACAGAAGCTGAAGTTTGATCTGTTTCTCATGATTTTCTAGAGAAAACTTCAAAAAGTGAATTCTGGCTATATTTTGAAAGGTTCTTTCACCAAGACCAGGGTGATTTAAGTGTGTCTCCTTCTGTTTTCTAACACAGTCCTATTTTAACACTTATTAAAGTGGCTGATGACTTTAGGTTTAATTTAAATGTAGCTAGTGTCAGTGTGGCCGGAGCAGAATGACACGTATGAATCTGATGTCCTGGATGAAGTGATGTTATGATGTTGCATCGGTGATGTTAAACTGACCCGCCGGCTCGCCCATCCTTCCCAGAGGCACCAAGGACTTCATCTGAAACACAAACATGGCTGCCGCTTCACTGAGGAGCAAAACATAAATATGTTGGCAGCTTTGTTTCTGATCCAGTCACAACATTTTTATGAGTTTTTATGGTATTGAACAGCTCGCTGCAGTGATCTGACTCCATCCTGGAAATATTTTGAAATCAAATGTTTTATTTTGGCTTCACATCACATTCAGCGAGTCGCCTCATCTCTCGCATCTTAGCGAGAGAATAAAATATTTATACTGAACAATCTGCTTTGATTTGAAGGTTTCACTCTTGACAGATAACGTCTGTGTACCTGTATCTGTGGTGTGTGTGTGTGTGTGTGTTGTACCTTGCTTATAACTTTCTCAGGCACTTTATCCGTCATTGGAGTCATAATGAAACCCGGCAGCACGCAGTTACAGCGAATCCCAAACCTGGAGGGAGAGAGGAGGAGACACAGGTGAGTATCCAGTCAGCTCACGTGTCTCCCTGTGTTCCCTTGGTCTCACCTGCTGAGCTCTTTGGCAGCAGTCCTGGTTAAACCCTCCACTCCGGCTTTAGAGGCGGCGTAGTTAACCTGACCGATGTTTCCCACCTGCAGACAACAACCACACAGACATGAGACCCCATAAACCATAATGGACCCGCAGAGAGAGGAACACCTGCAGTTGTTAAGCTGTTTCTGGATGAAAATGTGCTTCATGTGTCTTTCACTTTGAAAACCTGAAAAGCAACAAACAGTCACACATCATCTACAGGATCATCTACTGAACTTTTACCTGGAGCAACATCACACAGTCTCAAAATTTAACCTGAGAGCCTAAATTACTGAGGACTGCTGACTTTCCAGCAAAAATATCAAATCCAATTCTGAGTTTGAGCTTTGATTTACTCAAATATGTATTCAAATTTTGAAATTTGAATTCAAATTAAATTAATTTCAAACAATAAGAAAAACTCAAAAAAAGTCAAGCAAGAAAAATAAATCAACACTCTAAAGCTGCCATGACTCAAACGTCTCACAGGTCACTGAATGCATCTCGACTAAAGTGGAGCTGCAGGACGAGTCACTGCTGAGACTTCAGTCTGCGTTCAGCTCAGCTTCATCCTCAGAGGAAAAAATAAGTGCTTCATTGATAATGTGCAGGTTTGGAACCAGAGACATAAACAGGACAGACTGTACAAAACTGTGACCCACACCACGCCTGCTCCACCTGCTTGTATCTCACCTTTCCCACGATGCTGCCCACAGTAATGATGGATCCTTTGGGCGCTCCACATGCTACCAGAGCCTGAGCGACCGCCTGAGTGATCAAGAACGAGCCCTGGGAGAGAAACAGGAATCCTGTCACTCTGATCTAACAGGACAACTGAATATATTTTACCTGTAAGATCGAGCAGATTTAATTTCACTAACAGGAAAATACATAAACAGCCTGTCACTCTTCTGCTGTTCACATGGTTTTAAACTGTGTGTTCAGTCGTCTCTCAGCCTGCGGTTTGATATGGAGGAGAAGCTGCCAGGTGTCAGCCCCGCCTACCTTCAGGTTGATCTGGATGACTTTATCAAACTGCTCCTCTTCCATGTTGAGCAAGAAGTCGTCCTGAGTGATGCCGGCTGCATTCACGCACACAGACGGAGGCTGGAAGTAACGAGTCTGCAGGAGGAAGACGAGCATACGTTAAAGAAGGAGAAGGAGGAAAAGACAAACACGCAGCAGGAGCTTTGTTCTCACCTGCACGCTCGTCACCAGCTTCTTGATGCTCTCCTTAGATGACACATCCACCACAGCCGCCGTGTGGACCTGCCCTCTGAGGTCACTCTGCAGACTCCCCAGCGTCTCATTGGCCGACTCCTCGCTGATGTCGGCGACCACCACGGAGGCGCCCTCAGAGGCGAAACGCTGGCACACCGACCGCCCGATCCCGCTGCCTCCACCTGGGTGGGAAGAGAGGAGCGTGAGGTCAGAGCGGGAGCAGAGAGGAGGAAACAGCAGCCTGAATGCTGTCTGAGGCGTCAGGAGCTCGGGATGTTTCTGAAATAAAAACAAAAAAGCTTCCACGAAAACATCTGGACCAGACTTAGTGTGAAAACACAACTGCAGGGCTCTCAGGTCTGCTCAAAGTTTAAACATCAATATTTTAGGAGCTGCTGATGTGCTGCCTGCCTGGAAATGAAAGTTTCTGATGTTTGTGTTTGCTGATTTAAAATGAAAAGTTGTGATTTACAACAAATGACTTAAACATGAGGAGGAGAGGACGGGAAACTAACCTAAATTAAAATAAATTAAAAAAAAAAAACATTACCTGCATTTAAACACAATATGATCTTTCTCCACAGGTGAAATGTATGATGCGTCAGATGTTTAGCTGGAGCCTGAATTTTAATCTCTTTATAACCTGCCAGCAGGCTGAACTCATAATTAATTAGCGTGCATTAAAAATAATGTATTTTTATCTTTGGGAGTCTTTGGTAGAGAAACAGACCGGAAGAAGTTGTGGGCTGGCTCTTTAGGCTGTTTCATTTTTATATGAACGATCATTCCTGCGCCAATTTATTCCTAAAATAACCGAGCAGAACAAATGCGTCTAATTATATATAAATCAGCTTCACATGACACAAAATAAATCTCCTTCAGAAACTTCACAGCTCCTCTGAACTCTCAGAGAAGTTTAATGAAGAGTGACTTTCGTTCATGTGCGGGGATAACGGAGAAACCCGCTCCCGGTTTAACGGAACAAAAACATCTGAGACAAAAAGAAACTCGCGGGTTTATTTCTCTGTGAATGATCCGTCATAAAAGTACAAATAAACTAACCAGTGACCAGCGTCAACCTTGAGATGAGCCTTGTGGCAGCCGCCATGACAGTTTACTGTTGTTGTAGTTTCGGGTTTGTCCATCGGGGGCGACAAAGAACTAGGAAAAACATTACAGTATAAACAGTGTGTTTCATTTAATGACCAAAAACCAACGTCATCGGTAAGAGAATAAAAGCATTTAAAAGCATGCATTTTATTTTGAAATTGATACCGATGTAATGTCTTTACCTAAAATGTCAAAAAGACTCTAGTCAACGGGATTTACACAGCGGTTATTTCTAAAAATAAATAAATGACCTGCTTTGCAGGCATTTATGAATATTGTTTCTACATTATAATCAATCCAGACTTTTTAGACATAAGAGTCTCAGCGCTTGAAGACCACAGCATAAAGTAGCATCAAAATAGTTCAAATGTGTGTGTGGTGTTTATCTGCTTTTCTCTCTGTTTCAGATGCACATATCAATCTGTAATTCTGCCTCAAAGCCAGAATGGCAGGAATGCACCACATGCTGCAGAAGACTCTTCCACTGCCCTCTGTGCCCCACCTTCAGCCCTGCTGTCAGGGCAAAGATTGATGAACATATAAATGGACACATTAAACATGCTTTGCCTTTTAAAGGTATGTTGGTATTAAATATAATTTATAGTTATAAATAAGCACTTCTTTTCAGCACTTCTGCCTTCTCTTTCTTTGTCATGTTTCTTTCCTTTTCACCACATCTCTTGATTCATTCATATGCTTTTGCTTTCATTTCAGAGGATTGGATGTTCATTATTTTATTTATATTTTTGTTAACATGTACACTCTGAGTGTTAGATACATTGATTGCATTCTGTATAACTACATTTACATGACACGTGTTTTTTTTTTTTTCTTCTCTCTTACAGACAAAATGATATGCCGGTGCAGGCTGCCATGTAGGACAACAG
>VUQR01035624.1:95188-124655 GCA_015108515.1 Hemichromis elongatus
TTTGTTTTTTCTTTTTTTTTTTTTTTTCTTCTCTCTTACAGACAAAATGATATGCCGGTGCAGGCTGCCATGTAGGACGACAGGACACTTCCACTGCCCTGTGTGTAACAGGACAATCATACGGCGTGGGGATATGGCAAAGCATTTATTGCCATGTCAGCATTCTTCGATGCCAAGTCAGCCACCATTACCAGGACTGCTCCCTGACGTACTCTCCGAGGAGCCCCGTCTCCCCCCCCGATGTCCTATATCCAGTGTCCAGTCTTCTGAATCTTTGGTAGAACATTCATACGTTCTCCCCTCTGTGCTGAATAAAACTGTGGCTTATGGGAAGTCAGTAAAAATAAAATGCCCACGCTGTGGTTTTAGTCTTCTTAAAGAAAACACAGGAGCCAGCAGTTGTTCAAGATCTGCATCCTGCTGAGCAGTGGGTTGTCCAAAATAAGGCGCTTTTACATGGACACATAACCACGCCAAAATATCGGTCCTTAAAGAGGACCAGCAGTCAGTCCTGAGAGACATGCTGGAGGAAGAAGACATAAAAGATTATAGTGTAAATATAACCCCATTGTTCATACTTGTTTTAAAATTAAAAGCTTACAGTTGCTATTGACAGTAATGTATTACCTTGTAATCAATTATATTTTTGTACATTTTACACATTTAACCCCAGCATAGAGCCCAGAGGGTTAAAAACACTTCATTGGAACCACGTTTATTTCTCTGCAACATAAACAGTAACCCAAACACAAATTAGTTTTTGCTGTTGATTGTTCTTAATTTATTATTATTATTATTTAACTACATCCTATATTTTTTCCGCCCACTGTGGAGCTCCACACTTACAGTAGCTGCAGCCAGGTGCTCTTGTAGTACCAGCAGTACAGTAATTACTTACTGTGGCCACTGGGGGACAGTCAATCTCCTTTATCTACTCTAAGGAGCTGTAAGGAAAAGGCGTCTGGACTTTTTTAGGTTGCTTGAAGACGTTTCACCTCTCATCCGAGAAGCTTCTTCAGTTCAGAACTGAAGAAGCTAGACTACGATGACCTGAATGACTGAGAACCTTCACAGACATACTCCTTTATCTATCTGTTCAATTCCATTCAATTTTATTTCTACAGCGCCAAATCCCAACAGTCACCTCACTGCTTTATATTGTAGAGGAGACCCTACAGTGATACGTAAGAGAGACAGAGATTACTAACAATTGTGATTTAATGCAGAGAGGTCCACTAACACAGTGAGTACTGAGAACTCAGTATTGTTTATAGTTTAGAATATAGTTTTGCTTTTCCATTACACTAATGAATTTGTCTTATTTAGTGGATAGATTTATTTAAATATCCACATTAAATATTTAATGATCAGTAAATCTGACACTGTGATGTGCTGCAGAAACTTTTAGAGCAGGGGTGTGAAACTCCAGGCCTCGAGGTTTTAGATGTGTCCTTGATCCAACACAGCTGATTTAAATGCTTAATAACCTCATCAACATGCCCTGAAGTTCTCCACAGACCTGGTAATGAACTAATCATTTCATTCAGGTGTGCTGACCCAGGGGTGAGATCTAAAACCTGCAGGACACCGGCCCTCAAGGCCTGTTGCCCACTCCCTGCTTTACAGGAACATTTATATATTTAGCCTCACTTGGCTTTGATTTATAATCATCTTCGCGATAGTTCTGTTTTCTGTTTTTATTCTTGCCTTTTTTTTTTTTAAGTGTCTGTAATAACTCAGTAAAATCCAGTCCAGCTTTTTTCCTGAGAAATGAAAGGGCGTCAGCGATGTGCTGAAGTCCAGTTCACTGCGTCCTCTTTGCTCTATTTATTTTCCAAGAAGAGATCGTGTTGCCTGGTGACTGCTTCCTCTTATTTTCACTTTCATCTTTTAAGGGGCTTTCATGAAAAATGAGTCAAACTACACAAAGAGCAAAAACAAATTTACTGAAAATCCAGCGAAAAATATCTATATGTTTTTGTTCCAGCTGTCGGCAACATTACTGAATACATTATATCAGCCTTTACATAATAAAGGCTGATATAAATATATCATTAATAAAATGTAAATAAAGGCTTTGGCTTAATATTATTTAGACTCCCAAGTTAAGAATAGATCTTCTCTGTTATTCTGAGATTTTATCTGTTGTCAAAAAAGTTTCAGCAGTGTGGGCTTACAGAGCAGCAGGAGTATTTAAGAGAACTTTGTTAGCTTGTTCTCTTTTAATTATTATTAGTATTATTAATAATTATCAATATAAACATGTCAGAAAATCTGCTTGTGTCGCAGCAGGAAGCAAACTGCATATGTGAGGATACGCTGTGAGACTGTCTGTATCGCTCCCCTCTGAGATGATCAGGGTTAGAAATGTGTTTCAGCAGAAGAAACAAACGGAGCCTAATCTGCATCTCTTTGATCATTAAACTGAAAACTTTTTTTTTCACGTTTTGTTTGAACTCGAGCTGTAAATAAAACGTCGCCACAGCCGGTATAAAGACGTCTCAGTTTATTTATGTACAGGTGTTCAGGTGAAGTGATGGAGTACAGAGGCTTCAGGTTTCTGACAAACTGAAAATACTTTAAAAAAAGGAACCAAGGGAAAACAAAAACATGCTTAGAGGCTTTAAGTTATCTACACTTCTACAATCCCCACATCTAACCTGTGCACAAACTTTTGCTTTCAGTATGAAAAGTTTCTCCTTTAAAAAACTTCCTCCTAAATAAATAATCTGCTGCAGACACACATTCGATTTGGAAACAAAACAAAGAACACACCTTTCCTAAAAATCACACACTGGTTTAGTAGTACAAACAAAAGGAAACAGTGCATCATCATAACAACACGAGTCTGTCGTCGGCGTCTACTTTAGCAAAACAAACTCGCCGTTTCTAACCGAAGCTTCACCACACAAAGTCAACTCAAATAAAACTGAAACTTCCAGCTGCCGTCGATCTAAAAGGCCGATTGTTTAAAGACAAACTCTGGATTTAAAACCTCTCGGATCGATGTTTTTGTGACTGAATTAAAAGAAATCAGAAGAACAGATGTTATTGAGCACAGGACGAAACGCCCCCACAATTTATTAGCAGATTGGTCACATTAGAAAAAGCAACACGTTTACAGAGAAATGGATGAGAAAACAGCCGACACGGAAACATTCACGCCGCTCCAACAGATGTGTGCAGATGTTCGTCAGCTCCTCTGTATCTCATGCGTTCTGAAGGTGCTTCTGCGTGCAGACCCACTTTTTCAACGCCTGCGTCAAAACTATGAGGAACGTCGCGATGTCATTCGCACAGAAACACACACACAGAAACATTTCCCCTCTTTATCCACTCGGAAAAAAAAAACTAAAACAACTCTGCTCATGCCAGTTTCATTGTTCCCACAATGAGGGAATAAATTAGCTCCATAAAATGCTTCTTTATAAAAGAAATGTATTGAGAACTGTACACCTCGTCTATACAGCATAAAGACAGGGAGCACGGTGAGAAGGGAAAATTATCTCCAGAAATTAGACACATTCTGGCTCTAGCACCCTTATCCCTCCAACGCACGCCTCGATCTTCTTTATGTGCAGGAGATGGAGCGTCCCCGCTCCACCCGGCGAGGCCAGTTCTTCGGGGAGGAGGAGCAGGAACCTCCTTCGGGTCTGAGCTGGGCGCAGGGAACGCTCCATCTCTGCCGGGCTCGCCTGCCCTTCCTGCAGCTCCGTCAGCAGCTTTAAATCAGTTCAGTCCACTCGGGGGAGAAAAGAGTCCAGCGGGACCTCTTTTCAGATGAAGAGTCCGTCTCTCAGCCGGAGTCTGACTCGCTTGTGTCTGAGGACGAGGACGAAGAGGATGATGAAGAGGAGTCAGAGGAGGAGCTACTGGCGCTGAGGCGCGACGGCTGGGTGTGGGCGTCGGCTGCAGGCTTCTCTGCTGGAGGAGGAAAACGAAACAACATCAACACCTGATGTGCTCAGAGTAAAACAAGAAAACTACATTTTGATCTCCAGCTGTAGTTTTTGTTAACTTTTCAACACCTGGACCAGTTTAGCGAGAGTGACTCTTCAACCACGGACAACTTACGTTTGGTCTTCGTCGGCTTCTTTCCAGAGTTGAGCTGCCCGCTGACGTCCATCAGCCTTCTCTCCAGCTCCATCTGCTTCTCCAGTGCAAGTTCTTCCCGCGACTTTCCAGCACTGTTCTTACTCGCTGCAGACAGAAGATGAGAACGCCAATGAGCTGAAGCTCTAACCAAACATCAACCCAATGCTTAATCTTTGTCTACAGAAGTTCACTAACTGTATGGCTTTCGGGGTTTCTTCCTCAGACACGTCATGACGTATCGCTCCAGCTCCCGCAGCGTCGACGGCTTCAGCGTCTCGAAGTCTATCTCGATCTCCTCGGGGTTGGTGTCTCGGAGCGACGGCTCACGGGACTGGATGATGTAAACGACGCGGCCGAGCTTCTCGCCGGGCAGCTTGTTGATGTCCAGGCTGAGCTGGCGCTTCTCGTCGTACGACATAGGCGCCGTCTCCTCCTCTTCGTCTGAGTCAAAGTGGCTCACGAGGGGATCGTGGGCCACCTGCGGGATGATGTTGGTCTTTTTGGATCTGTTGGAGGAAAGCAGGGAGTTACTGACAAAATAAAAATGTGCACAATACAGTCAAATTGTAAACTGTCCAGAAGGTGGCAGCACTCACTTGCTCTTGTTGTTTTTCTTGCTCGGTGCCTTCTTCACTGGCATCACAGGGCAGGGCACGCTCTTGCTCTTGGATTTTGGAGTCTTGGTCATTTTCGGGGTCTTGGGCGGCCTGACAGGCGTCACATCCTCCTCTACCCTCCGGTGCTTCTCTTTCTCAACCTTTTTCTTCTTCTTCTTGTCCTTCTTGTCTTTTTTCTTCTTGGGTTTGGCGATGGGGCCCTGGGAGAGTGCGGTGAGCTGCTCGTGAACAGCTTTTAGCTGGAAATCAAAAAAAAGAAAGATAAAAATGGCATCAGTGCTGCGAACAACCTCCGTGTGAACGTGTGTTTACAGGTAAGCTGCGGTACACACCTGCTCCTGCAGCTCTGCCAGGCGGTTCGCCCTCTCCTCCTCGGAGTCGGAGCTCGGGCTGCTGTCGCTCTCCTCGCTCTCGCTGCTGAGCTCGCTCTCAGAGGAGGAGGAAGAGGAGGAGGAAGAGGAGGAGGAGCTAGGCGGTGCTGGAGGCTCATCTGGCATTTTAGCAATACAGAACTCAAAAACATCCTGAGGAGAGAAAATGGTTTAGTTTTTTAAAAAAAGCAACTGAAACGAGGAGTAGAAGTTTAAAGTTGAATTTAAACGTTCTAATTGATTTTTAAGTGAAATAAAGAAAATCACCTGGAGTTTCCTGGCCATGGCCACCACATCGTGGTCAGGAGGGTTGTACTTGTAGCAGTTGGAGAACATCAGTCTAACATCAGCGGAGAACTGCTGCGCCTCACGGTACTCTCTGCCGTCCATCTTCCGCTGAAAATAACCAAAGAAAAGATTTTAGATAAACAGTCTCTGAACTCGAGTTTCAGAAGTGATGAATTCAGTCTGTGAAAAGAGCGCGTACCTTGATGGTGCTGAGGTCCATGGGCTGTTTAATGATGTCATGGTAGTCGTGAAGACCGAGCGACGTGGCGTCGACGGGCTTGTAAAACGGCCAGGCGTACGCGGCGTGCTTCTTCGACAGCAGCTCCTTCAGGACGCCACTACAGTAACGCATCTGGGGGCTCAGCTTGCTGCGGCGCACCGGCGGCGGCAGGATGGAATCCGGTAAGTCCTTCTTAGGAGGTTTGATGGGTCTTCCGCTCACTCCCCTCCTGTTCCCTCCTGCTCCCTTGGTGCCCATAACCACTGCTGCTCGGCCCATGTTCATGTTCATGTTCATATTCATGTTCATGTTCATATTCATTCCCATGCCGATCCCGGAGTTGTGGTCCACCCTCAGAGAGGTCAGGGTTAGCGGTGAGTTGTGCCCCAGGCCCATGCCACTGACGCCCATCGTGCTCATTATAGGCATGGGTACAGTGCTTGGAGTGGTTGTGTCCGCTTTCCGCTTCACGCCTTTTTTCTGTAGGTGAGAAGAAAGTAAAAGAGGAAGTCAGAGGGATCCCGTTAGTCTCTGTGAATTTTAGAAATAATTCAAAAAATTATAAATGCAACAAGTCAAACTTTAGTTACCTTAGCCGTGGGCTGCGTGGGCAGGAGACCCGTGATGGTGGGCATGGTCTGCTCAGTCTGAAAGGTGTGGGGCATGCTCTTGGTCAAAATGGTTTGTGGTGGGGTTGAGAGGATGGGGTCGGGTGTTTCTGGAGTGGGAGGCGAGTACGCCGACTGGGAGACAGCTGGGACCTGATGAGCTGTTGTCACTCCACCAGAGACTGAAAGAGTCAAAGAGGAGAATCAGGGTGAGAAAGTGTCTCATCGGGTTCTGAGTGTACCACAGCTGCTGGCCCGACACGTCTGCTCACCTGCATTATTTTTCCCTTTTTTGCCAGTTTTTACTGACTTGCTGCGTGGAGGTGGGGGAGGCAGCTCCAACTCTTCCTGAGGCATCTGAGCCACCTTCTGCAGGAACGCCTTTTCCAGAGACTGAGCCATCAGCACGATGTCGTCTGTCGGCTGCAGAGAAGGAAATTCACACAAAATGTTTTAAAACAATATTAACACACTCTACATAAAACATTTATTATCTATATTTAACAAATACAGGCAACATCTAAAGATATAATACTATAGATATTTAATACGGAAAGTATTGCTCTAAATATTTTATACATCCAATTTTTAATCCATGTTGAGCGGGGCAGACTTACCTTGTTATAAATGTAGCAGTTGGTAAACATGGTGTTGAAGTCCTGCATGCACTCACTGGCACTGCGGTAGTAGTTATTTTCTAATCTCTTCTTAATTGTTCCCATGTCCATGGGAGTTTTTATGATCTTGTGATAGTCCTGGAGGAAGAGAGACGCATTTTCAGGACAGGAAACATTTAAACTTCACTTTTTAAATAGGAACTGAAAACTGAAACTTCACACTCACCGGCAGGTTGAGCTTGACAGCATCCACGGGTTCGTGAAAGGGCCAAGCAAAGTGGTGCCTCCACAAAGACTTGAGCAGGACTTTCTGCAGGAACTGCAGTTGGTTGGTCATCCTCCCCTGGCGGCTGGGGTCCTTCACCGGTGGCTGCGGTGGCCCGGAAGGGGCCATCTGGCTGTGGGGGGGCATCCCGGGACTCTCAAAGCCCTCGTAGAGCAGTGAAGGTTTTCGGATGCGTTTTCCAGCTGTGCCGCAGTTCTGATCCATCATTACTCCCAACATGCCAACATCAGGCCCGATATGGGAGCTGCAGAGAGCACAGTTAGAGAGGAACTGAGTATTTGGGTTTGAGCTGCGATGATGAAATTCTGCAAAGGTTTTCATCTTATAGGAAAGTTACGATTAATCTGTGCTGTGAATCTCAGGATTACCATGAAAGCTAATCAAATTTCTTCATCACTGACAAGTGTTCCCTTGTTAGACATACTCGCTGACCCCGAGCGCTCACACAGAGAACTGGTCTGAGCACTTCCTCTTCTATACATCTCACTCAGACTTAAACCCCACGCCCATTTTCAAGCTTAGAAAAAAAACACTCCGAAAAGATTGTGGGTTGAGTTTAAGCTGCCATGTCACTGTCATGACTGGAATGGTCCAGAAATTTACACACAAGAAAAATTACTAAATCCTAATTCCTAAACTTGTTTACCATGAGCCACCCATTAGTCATTAACACAGGATAATTATATATTAACAGAGCTTGGTGTACACATTAACTTCACAGTATTAGTAACACTAAGCCACTCCCACTTCTTGTTAGTGAATGGCGTGAGACGCCGAGTGCATAAACTCATTCTCCAAAACCATGAATAAACCACGAGCTCCTGGTGACCTCGAAGTTTTCATGTTTAGACAACAGAAGAAAATCGATCTCTACAAAAGCCACACGACGTAACACGACTGCTCGGACCAGAAGACCGTCTCTGCTGAACTCGGGTGTTGACCTTACCATTGTGCCTCCACGTGTACTTCCAATAACACTAAGGTGTAAACAAACCAGATCCTTCGACACTTTAGAGCCAAACAGCACAGTCACAGGTACTGGTTATATAGTAACAGACGTAACTAGTAATTGTGTAGTATTTTCACTTAGATTACAGCAAGTCTACATTCTGGTATCTGGTCGCTTGGATGAAGACTGTATGTGGCAGCAGCATCAAATCTACAGTGGCATCAATGCTAGTATTTTTAATTAAAAAAACAAAACAAAAACACATCTGTGGCACTAGCTCATTCACACGGTTCCTCCTTTGGTGCTGCAAGGTATTGACTCACCGTGACCTGCGTCCACCGGCCCACGATCTGCACTACAGCGGCTGTTTAAGGTCGTCTGCATGAAAACTCGTTTCTAGCAAAAACTGGAAGCAGCTGATGTTGGACTATTGGATGCTGCACAGTTACCATTAAGTTTTTGGTTCCACATTTAGGCAAACAGTGCAAGTAATACAACCCACGGGGCTAGTAGCTTAAGTCTCCTATGCATAGCCCAAGGGTATGTTTGCACTGATCCACCCTACACACAAGGATTAGCAATATGATACAACAAAAAAAATTGCAAAGCTATTGTAAAGCAGGTCATTATAAATGATACAACTGTTGGAAACACATTTGACAGTTAGTGTACTTTATTATTAAAAAAAATATTCATGTACAAAATATTAACAACACTACACAAAAAACATGTTGGCTAAAAAATTATTTAACAAATTAGGAGACAAAAAATGGGTTCTCCATTTAGGTATTCAAAATTAATGTTTAGATAAATTTAGTCACTGGGATGAGCGAGCGCTGTAACCAGGCAACCATGGGAAACATCCAACCTACATACTAATAACCCTACATTAAAAATAACATTTACAACTTCAGAGACATTCATAGGCTCTCTCTGTATTAGGCATTATTGCATTAATAATACACAAATAACAAGTAGTGATGCTACTGATAACGGAGAGTTAGCCATTATGCTACTACGGTGAGTCGTTGCACCGGCGATCACAACAACCCCATGACCGCCACATGGCTACAAAAACAAACCGGCAACAACACGCAGTGACTCCGCCGTGGCTGTGTTCCCGACTCCCCTACGTTTACACGTACTTGCACATCGATCTAGCCCAACTCTGTTTTTTGCTACACAAATGCCACATTTATACACAAGCTAAGGGTTATGTTGCCCTCTCGAATAATGCCAAGTCAGGCCACAAGTGTTATGACTGTCCGTAAAAGCAGACATACAGCACCAAACGTCATACTTACGCGTTTCATGAGCAACCCTTTGGGCTCAGGCTAGCGCTAGTAATGCTAACTGCCAGACAGTGGGAGAGAGCCGCCAGCGGCAGCCGAAAATGGCGCCGGTACAGCGCTCAACAGTCGCAGTTTGTTATGTCAAAAAGCCCAAAACAACCTTAGTTCTTCCACATGAAAGTCGCTTCTAATGCCTGTAACGAGGCAATTAAGTCCTTCCTGTAGCATACTCAGGGTCCACCTCTCTTCAACTGGCACAACTGCGAACTGGCTGCTCGTTCCGTTATATTTAAAATAAATAACCAGAAATGTTCACAATATTCCGACTGATGGAAAGCTGAGAGTCAGTTTTACCGGTAGATACCTGTCAATGGGCGGGTTAACAGCCATTTCCATCGGGATGGATCCGGATTCTGTTTTTAGCTACACTCAAACCAGGATCCGTCTCCAGTCGTCAGATTTCTCCGCTCCCCGCCACGGCGATCTCTTTCAAATCTGCTTCGCTGAAATGGCGACTATGCGACTACACCCGGCTTTTTATAGACCCGTCGCACACCCCATTGGACACACTACCACAAAACGTCTCCGCCCCTCGAATTTCTATTGGGTGTTCAAGACGTCAGTTAAAATTACCACACCCCTTGATACTGAAACTCCACAACCTGCAATTCAGGTCAGCCTATTCGCAAGACTTTCCTGTCCGTCAAATAAGTTGCACAACACTATTGGTCCACCCTTCTTACAGCCTTTAAGATATACTGTATGCAACTGGGCCCGCCATGTTATCCTCCACAGAAAGCGAGGGCAAAGAAGCCAGCCTGCTCCTTATCATATTACATTACGTCAACGTGTTGAGAGCGACGACGGGGATTGGTCAAAACTGCTGTAACGCGGGCTTTCATGGTAAATATCATGAAGCCCATTGGTTGTTGCATCCAGTCACGCGTACCCTCGAAGAGCCAAGGGCTTCTTCCCACGAGCGCTGTACTAAACAGTACATCCGCATTTTTATCTAAGGGAGAAGAAGCACAGTCGCCATCTTTAGGCACGTTGCGAGACAATATTATGATCGAATAATCAATAGTTCAAAACGCACAACGTCAAGAAAAACCTGTAAAACGCTGTATATTCGATTTACACGCACAAACGGTGCCAATCCCAAACACTTGTTGAAGAAAGCGTCACAATTTAGACAGTCAGACCAGCCAACCCTGTTAAACGAGGCCTCCACGACCCACAGTTACACGCTGTGAAAGGGTGCAAATCAGGCCTCATAGTTAAATTAACTAAACGACGTTTGTGCTGAAGCCATCATTTACATCTTTCATCAGCAATAAAAACCTTCACTAACACACCTATAAAAAGGTCACAGAAACCAACCAACGCCTGAATGACACAGCAGTTTTCATGAACAACCTCATCCAAAGCCTGATTAAATCAAGCTCCAACCGAAATATTTACACAACTACGTTAACAAATACAGGCCAATAGAATGGTTGAATTACAGATTAAACTATTGTTCTAAAGCTGAAACTATCACACCACACCTTTGTTGTTCGAGCAAACAATAAAAGACTAAATTAAATCAAAATAATTGTACAGAAATCGTACTTAATAAACATTTAAAAGCATCTTCTTAATAAAAAACCGATCTATACTCATTTAAACAACGACACACAAAAGGTTACCTAACCACTGCGCCCATCCCCCACACCAAGGTTACAAATTCCCTGCAATGTCACTCAAATACACTGTACAGCACTGGCACATCTTAATTCACCATCAAATATTTCTAACGTTTTCATAACATTGTGCTGTAAAAAAAAACATAACAATAAACATTTTTAAATATATAAAAAAAACCAAAATAAATGTTGAGTATAAGTCAATAAAATCTGGAATGTAAAGTAAATAAGAAATTCCAATGGTAAATCCCAAAATAATGCGAAACCTTTCTTCAAATTATCTTCTTGTCTTCCACCTCGATACTTTTTAACCAACACATTTCCCTCAAACATGTCCGCCTTCTTCCCCCATTCCCTGCGCAGGGTGGGGGAGGGGAGTCATGTGACGACTCGTGCCCCTTCATCAAACCCGGACACGTGGCATTCTGCAAACACTGCGATGAAATGTGTTTACCGCGAGCCCGAGCTCATAAAAACACCGCGTCCACATCCATATCCAGAGAGAGGCAAAGATTATTAGCCACAATTGGGTGAATAAAATTGTCGAAATATCCGAACAAAGGACATACTTTCCGTAGGATTTGGCTTAGTGTGATTGGCCAGGCCTAACCACGTGACAAAAACGAATGCAGTTTTATTGATTGCGCTCTTTCCAGAACTTCCGCACCTGTAATCCGTTTATGATCGCAGTAATAATCCACATCTCACATATCGAAGTTTGTCTAAAAAAAAAGTACCGGCATCTGTTTTTTTTCTCTTCTGATCGTGATTGCTGTCGATCTGCGTCTGCGTTGCGCCATGAAACAATGCGCATGCGCCTATCCCATGAAGACGCCTTGCCAACAATGCCCCTAGTGTGCAGGGGCGAGGCTGATCCAGGAGCAGTTTCGCCCAGAAAATACATGCTTGTGTTCTCCGCTGAGTGTTCCTTGGAAGGGGGTGGGATTCAACTGGAAGTGCTGAGTGTTACTTTACAGATTTAAGCAGGGAAGTGGGAGAAACGGGGGATTTTTATGTAAATAATTTTCAAAAACAATTTACTTGTTCTGACATTGAATTACAATCTATTTCCCCCCACGCTCTGTACTATCTAGTATGTGTCTCTTCACACCCATATTTATCATCTCTGTTTTTGTCTCTATTTTTTAATGTATTTTTTAAACAGTTATTTGGTTTGCATTTCTTAAATGTTCTAATTTTTCATTCACTGTGTGCCCGTAGAATGTTATGAACACCTTATGTGTATTTGTATTTCAAATCAGACTTGAAAATGGACAATAAGCGTCACTGAAGTAGTCCCTGAAGACTTTCACATCACGTTAAAGTGGAGTTTTCATTTCACTGCTGGGTTCCAATGAGATTATGAGACACATAACTGTGTTATCAAAATGATAAAAGCAACATCTTTTGATCCCAGATTTCAGCTAACAGGTAATTCATTTAGACAGCAGTTATCCCAAACCATGTTCCCCCTGGCGCACTCAGGGAAGAGCTGGTGGTCTGTTGGATGTTAGATGAAAACTCAAACTGCACAATAAGGGTGTGATTATTGTGCAACCGGCCTGAATATGTTGCACAGTGGATGAAAGCTGAACTGCATATCCTGTATGTGATCACGTCTTTGTATCAACAGGCTGTTTATTGTCAAACAAATATTTTTACTGATTTTGCGGTGCTGATGTCAGAAACGAGCTGAGCTTATAGAGGCAATATTGATGATGACAACAAAGATCCACATTTCACAATGTTGTTTACATAAATATTCTTTATTAGTCTTGTAACTGTTGTAAATCACTAAACACTTGCATTTACCAGGACAAGCTGGAATTTGATAGGCGGTGGATATGTACTGCAGTATTTGTGACGAGTATCTCATAGAATATACAGAATATTTACAGTACAGTTACTGAGTTTGCCATTCTCAATATGAAGACTATAATTTTGACTGCTGTTGATGTCATAAGTTTAATAGCCAGTGGAGCTTTGCAAACCTTTGTCCACTGCTAACATTTAAAGATATTTGCGACTGTATCTTAAAAAGTTTTGCTTCTAATTTTAAACATCTGAAGCTATTTTTTTATTTTTAAAAAGTAATTTGCATCTGATATAAAAACAGTTAAACCGCAGAAGTTTATTCAAGAATGAAAAAAGTTAAACTGTAGTTAGTGACAGTGAAAGCCACATGAATGGCTCCTGAGTTGTTTTTGTTCCTGGACGTGTAAGTGTAACCACTGTGGATGTGGAAGTAATGTCCCTGTGGATATCTGAAAGTTGTTTTTTTTAAACTGTAAAGAACTGAATTACCAAATAATGAGTAATTCACAGGCCTGTACATTTAAACTACTGTGCATTTAGGTGTACTTTTAGATATCATAGCATTAGATTTAAGTGGAGTGATACATTTAAGGTTGTCAATATCTTGAAATAATTTCCCAAATGTAATATTTTTGACTACTGCTCAGGCTGATATGATGTAAACCTGAAGAAATACTGCTAAGCATACCCAGAATTAAATAACATGCAATCACAGATGACAGAGAGTTAGGTCAGTTACATGTATGCCTTTGTCTTTCTGTTTCTTGCAGGGGAAGCAGGATCAGTCTTGGTTTTCAAGAAACAGTAATGTAGGCAGAGGAAGAGGAGGGAGGATTACGTCAGAATCAGCCTCCTCTGACTCATCAGCCCTGCTCTCTCCCTCTCTCTCTCTCTCTCTCTCTCTGACAAACACACACTCCCCCCCTCTGTCTCCCGCTCTCTGTCTCAGTGTTTGACTGCGTAATCTTGTCACATGAGAGCAATCAACCAGAAACAGTTGCCAGGGAAGCTTTTTCCTTCCTTACAAAAAGACAGACTCAGGGATCTTAGATGTTGTTAAATGGATTGCACCACAATAAACGCTTTCTGAGTGCCTGCGTTTTGTTTTTCGTGTTTGCGTATCCTTGTATGTGCGGCTCTCTGCTTCAGTCCATTCACTCATTATGGCTGACGAGCCTTCCCTAGCAACAACAGTTCCTTTTACGGCTGATGTGAGGAGCAGTGTTCGGATACAGAAGCTCACTGTGCAGTTCAGGTTCCCGTTCAGCAGCGTTTCTGTGCTGATACCGCTCAAACACCCTTCTCCCTGCAAACTCTCATGTCACCCGCATGCTTACCCATGCTTACTATGCCAACAATGACGCTCACATGTGCAGATTCACACGATTTGCTGATTTTTCCATCCGCTGCTTTTTTCATTTGCATCCCAATGTGCCACTGTTTGCTTTGCAAAGCTGAACACATTTGCACTGTTTCCACTGAGACGATTGTGTTATTGCTGCACGCGCTTCTATTATTTCATTTTTCACTTTGCTAACATGCACTCTCAGAAACGGGGGTTCAGCAGAAGTCTGTGCCTGTCCCTACAGGTACCATCTACACAAATGTGGGCTGAATTACTGCACCTCAAAGTAACAGTGCAGCTTATGCAGCTTTTCACAGGAAACAACTTTGTGTATATGTGTATATATATACATATATATATAAAACACTGTATGTCAGTGTTGGGTTAGTCTGGACAGTCTTAATGTTAGGAGATACAAATCAGGAGGATGCAAAGGAGCGCAATCCTGTTGAGGCTGCAACAGGAGGACATTCATGTGACAAGTGTTAGTCATATTACACCTAAAGGTAATGTGATATAGAGGTATATAATATAAACTGACTATTCAGAAAATGTCTTTAATTTAGTTTTTGTCCACAGGCTGAGGTCCGTCTACATGACTGTGAGTGTTTATACTGTTTTAATTTGACCCTAACAAACACCACCCATACTACATTATAGAAGAAATAACACAGAATACAAATTCAACTAAAACTGGACCCTTAAAATAAATATAACTCTCCTACTATACTGATGTAGCTGCTGTGTTGTGTGAACAGTTATTATGACACACAATCTGCTTCCTTTCACTAATTTTATGCTTTGCTTCTATTTGTGGAACTGTGTCCGTTTGTCTTTGTGCTATAAATCAACCAAAGGCAACTTTAAGACCAGTGAAGTCCTTTTTATTTCTTATCTTGCGTCACATTTTAAGTCTCGTTTTGATTTTCAGCAGTTTAAAGAATGGAGATCCTGAAAGTGAGAGACTCACAGGCTACGCTCCTGCAAGAGGAAGGCAACAGCAGCTTAATTATGCACTCATGCAAAGTGAGTTGTGTGAAACTGAGTGGGACACTTCATTATACACAAAAAGAAAAGGGTAGTCGTGACTAGAGAGGTGGGACATTTCCAAATGAATAGAGATGGTCTTTCTCTGGAGGAAGGTTCCCTGGGTGGAGATAAAGACGGGGAGTTGGTGAAATGAAAGTGTTACCAGTGATCTGATCAGTGTGTTTATAACAGTTTTTACTGTTCAGCTCATAAACAGCAAAATCAACAGAGATAATGATGAACAGGAGACGAGATTATCATGCTTTATCCTACATGAGTAGTCTCTTTTGGAGCATATGCCTCTGAGGCTTGGTAGTTTTGTTAGAAGGGTGGAGCTGTGAACTGTTGCTGGCCACTATTTAAGATTGAAGCAGAAAGTAACAACAGACAAAGGGCAGAGATAGAAGAGAGTGAAAGACAAACACAGAGACAGAAATGTTTCAGTGTGCTTAACAGCCAAAAAACTGTCGTTCTCAGGTGTGAAAGGCTGGCTTATCATCCCTTTGTGCCTCCGCTCCCCGCCTGTTTACCTCTCACAGGAATATGCAAAACAGTGCAGGTGGGAACCTTTGAAACTCTCCAACTGCTGTTTGGTAGAAAGGTTAACCCGGCTGGTTTATTCAGTCCTGCAAGAAAAGAAAGAACAGTGTAAGCCTGAGGTAAAGACAGGCTGACTGCTGTTGACACATATTCAGATTTAAATGTTTCTTCATTTTAAGCTTTTAATGATTTTTTTGAACTGTTCTTTTTCCAAGATGGAATGATTGTATCATCTTTAATGACTTTAGTAATAAAAATGGGGCCATGCTATAAATATATGCTCATATATATGTATATACACCGCATCTGATATTTAATTCAATGTCCCTTAGCAAGTTTCACCTTGATCAGAAGGGTTTGGTAGCCAACAAGCTTCTAAAATCTAAAAGAATAACACATATACAAACAAACAGGACCCAGAACAGAAACATACGTTTGTTTTTTTTTTTTTTACATATTTACATCAAGGGCAATAGTTACCAAAAACAGAGTACTATACAGTTATTAAAATTAACTACAGATAAGAGGCAAACCCAGGTTGTAGTGTGAATCGGTTGATATATATATATAACCATTTAACGATGTCTATGGGCAGAAATGGTTGAGTTCATTTAAATTAGTCGGTCTGCTGACTGGGACCCAGCTTTTAAGCGTAAGCCTCATGACCCTTGCTCGATGCATGCCCTGGCCAAGATTTGAACCCTGACCTGTTGTTCCAAAGACGGTAATGTTGCCATTGAAACCCCACTATGTCACTAATTATGTTACAGCCTAATGATGACTTTCCAATTATTACCCCACAAATCACAGTTTCTCCTTCATTGCAGCTTAGTTTTATTTATGACCTACTTTTCATTTGTTTAACATATAAGTTCTTTACTACACACTCAAAGGGGCTTAGCTGCCCGCAAATGATGACCAGTCATTTTAATTGTCCCCAAATATACTGAGGTCTAACTTTTTAGTTTGGGTGTTCCCATTGTGGCTGCAGAGGCCTGATGCATCTGCATACTCTGTATATACACGGCAGCAAGAAAAGCTCTGAACGGGAACTGGACTGAGATCTGGGAAGTGCATCAAACGGAAGAAGAGAAGTGGCAAGAGCTCCCAACAGGAGGAAGAGGAAGAGGCTAATATGGACATAGTGAGGAGATAATTGTGCGTGGACACTAACCTTAAACGTTGTATTATTATTATAAAAACAAGAATCTGTCTGTTTTATTTATCAATTAATATAAAGCTCAATTTAAAGCTTTTAATGAATCATGTGGAGCTGCCTGTTGTGGCGCTTTCTCAGAAATAAGCTATGAAGCTTTTAGTGAAGCTCTGTTTGGATGTTTACATTTACAGTCTCTCCATTTAGAGATCATCTTTTTTTTCAAGTGTTTTCACATTTCTGATATTCTGATTACTGAAAGAAATAAAAAGAAAACCTGAGCCTTTAACTCGATGTTGGCAGTTCACTATGACCGTGTAACGTGATTAGAAAAAATATGGCGCCATCTACTGATCACTCCAAGTCACACTTAGATATTTAAGTTGTATTATGTCTCCATCTGGTGCTAGCTTTTATACTAATTTTCTATTATTATTTTTTTTTATTCTAAACAACTTGACTTTGACAGACTAATAATAGCAAAATAATTTGCTCTGACATTTTGATTTGTGAGAAATGTTCTTATACTGGTTCTTATACTGAAAAAGCATTTTTTAAATTCTTCAGTGAACAATTTCTCAAAACGAATTAAAATCTTTATTATTGGTCAAATTACTGCTTAGAATAAAATGAGATATATTAAAAAGGTATTTTCTCATTCTTTAGTATTATGCTCAGTTTTTGTTTCTGTGTATTTACACCTCCAACGAATCTCAGTTATAGTATTTTTTAAAGTTACCCACCTGATTTTAGAAACTTTGCTGATGCTTCAAATCGGCTTCAGTTAAACTAATTACAGCAAGAATTAAGAAACACAGCAATCAAACATTTGTGTTCATGAGAACTTTAATGTTGTTTTAAACAAACTTGAATAATTGCAGACTTAAAATATAAAATACTGTAAATATACATCTTAAGATTGGTACAGACTAAGTTATGTCTGGCTGACTGTAAAACCGCCTGGGTTTTATACACATTTGTTTACACAGACATTTCTAAATAATTAAGGCTAAAAAAACCCAGGAAAATAATGTTCTGTACATGCAGTTTCATTAAGCCTGTAAATCGCTCATAGATTCCCTTAACTTCAAGTACCTGCCCTCTAATTTGTCTGTCATTTCTGTGCTCAGTAAAGCAGCAATGAACTTGCAGCCCCTTAGATTGTACATTTTACATATATAACAGTAGAAGTTATTATTATGATTAATCTGTTTTCTTTTCTTTTCACTGTTTTTTTAAATTTTCAACAGTAAGCCCTTCTGCTAAATACAAACTGCAGTACTGAATATAAGGCACTAAGGTGTGTATTTGAAATTACAAACATATAATAAAAGGATGTACTGTTTCAGAGCTTTTCAAACTCTGGAAGGCTTATTTACCACTTAAACCTTTCCGAACTGCTGATTTATTCAGTATTAAAAGCTGTGCTCAGATCTCAAATGTAATGGGTATATATTCTATACTTTAGGATTTTCAATATAGAGCGAGGGACTACCAACACGTTCTAACATGCATGTTATATATGGCTGTAAAATATTTTTTAATTTAAGCAGGTTTTTTAACCATGCAGAACCCGGAAAGTAATCGCCAAGATATTTTACTGAATTCTGAGCCAGGTAAAGATAGCAAAGTAGTCGTCACATGATGCCACTCTGAGGATGTAGTAAGCAGCTTTGCAGCTGTATGGTGAACCAGCTGCATGGTGAAACAGACCCATATTTTGTACCCTCATTATAGACCCATTTTTGTAATATATCTACATATCTATATTATTGCTAATATATATTTTGTAATATATCTATATTATTGCACTTTCTGGATGGATGCAAACTGCATTTCGTTGCCTTGTACTTGTGACATGTGCAATGACAATAAAGTTGAATTCTATTCTATTGTATTCTAACTACTTGTAAGCAAGCAAAATACCAGCTGTGCTGAAGGCTGCTCTTAACAAGAGTATTCACCTGCATCTGTCTTCGTTAAAACGTTATTAGTAAAAAAAATAAATAATCTCAGAGCAGTTTCAGTCCGCAGATGGCCGCCCCTCCCTCTGTCAGAGGTTTTCTTCCTGTTAAAAAGGAGTTTTTCCTTCCTAGTATCGCCAAGGTGCTTGCTCATAGGGGTCATATGAGTGTTAGGTTTTCCTCTGTATGTATTATTGTAGGGTCTACCTTAAAATGTAATGTGATTTGGAGCTGTATAAATAAAATTGAATTAAATATTGTTGTTGTTTGGCTAAAATAGCTTTCTTATTGACGTAACTTTCGGACCGCTGTCTTTCAAACTGCTTTGTGTATCTTACCGGCTTTCAAAGTTTCTTCTGGATTTATTAAATCTTGGGTCGTGATGAGACTTTCATCGTCACCGCTGCTGCCCAGCACGCCCCTGAAGGCTGCTTTCCTGACGTAGTCTGTTACGTAGGCTAGCCTGGTTTGCTTTGTTTTTAGCCTGTCTGCTAGCGGCTTGCACTGCTTGCTAACCTCAAGCGATGCGTGTGTGGACATTACTCACTGTTACAAGACGATATCCGTCTGAAGCTGGACCTCAGGAATGTGAACGAGTTTATCGTGGAGTTTTCCCCCGTGGCCACCACACAAGCTAAGGACCTACGTGTTATCTCAACATCGGTAGCCGTCCTTCCAATTACTCAGTCTTAATTATTATGCGTAAATAGTCTGCCTGGCCATCTACTGTAGACCTGGTCCCTGGACGACTGCTGTTCCACCAAACGCACAAACCACTGTTATTCCGCCTGGTTTCCCAGTCTCAAGGTCAGCCACCTCATCTTTACCTTTACCTTTAATTCCAGTTTATTATCATCTCACAGTGACCATATTTAACATCCAGGCTTAGTAATCTAATTACTGTGCGGTGTAAGCCTCAAGCGTGTTTAGATAAAAGCAGTTATTGCCCTGCTTTTATCTATTTTTATCTTACAAATCATTTATTCCTAATAGTTTTGTAACCTTTCAAAAGTCAGATTAATGGATTATCTGAGTAATGTTAAGGAGGTTTGTGGTTCTGTTTTAATGAGTGAAATTACATTATTTTATTAGTGTATTACTTAGCACTGATTAGCTCATATATGTGTCTGTGCGTTGCACCTCTAAAGTTTTTAATGATGTTTATGATGTAGTTATATTTATAATGATAGTTTATAATGATGTGTGTCAAAGCTGGAGTTGTCACTCAATTAATCATTAAATCCGCACTTTACCCTTTAATCTGTTTGAGCTAACTTCTGTTAGTTTATCATAAGACTGGGTAATAATATGATATTCTGTAATTCAGTCATCCTCCTGAACCAGTAACAGTACACTCACTGGATACAAGTGACAGATCTGAAATATAATACAAAAAATCTAGTAACTTCTCCTAAACTTTAGTATCCAAACTTGACACACAGGGATGTGTTGCTCCTGAAGGCTAGATGGATCTGTATCACATATTATGAATACATCACGTTACCCATAACACCTTATAAAACTGTGGTATCGGTTTAATTCCATGATATCAATCCAGTTTCTGTCCTCAATGCTTCAAAGTTCAGTTTTCCTGCTCTAAACTTATTTTATACACTGGACAGTTGGTGCAGTCCTCTCATCATATAGATGTAAATAATTTTTTAATTGATTGTATTATATTAAAGACTTCAGTATTGTTCAAGGACACTTGTGTTTTACATTTTGCCAAACTGCCCAAAGACTATGAAGGTAAATGTGCTGCGAATTGCAAGAGCTTGTAGAATAAAATGTGAGAATATACAGGACACGCTGGAGTTTTTATTTTAAAATTTTCACATTATATAAAACATTTTCACAAAGTTATTTTAAAATTGCAATCACAGAAAAAAAATGCAATTGTGTCGATTGATATTTACACAAATACACTGAGAACTGCAAATTTGTAATTTATTATTTTTACACACTAACTCTTTTTTTTTTATTATAACCAAATCAGTGAATACAGCTGCTCAAATGCGCCCTCTCAAGTCACAAAGTTGCACGTGCAGAAACGGGGGGAAGGGTCAGACAGCAGAAGACCACACGCGGTCATTTGTCTTAGGAGGTTTGTTTTAGTACATTAGCTGTATAATTAATAAGTACATCCCTCATTCCTCCTTAGGTGCAGCAGTAAAAATCAAAGTGCATGAAAGTGGGTGACATCTACTGGCAACAGTGGTTGTTGCGCTGCCAGATAAAGCCTTGCAGATGTGATTCACCTTTCAAACTACTAATGTTGGATTACAAATGTCCAACCAATCTGACTTGATTTTACATTTTTATATATTTGTTATTTGTATCCCACATGAAAAACACCTCTTTGAGTAATTCCAACTAGAAAATAATAATTTTAGAAAAGCATTGATAAATGGGTTTGTCATTCATTGTACATATTGGACAGGAAAGATGTCGTTAAGGAAGCAGTGGACGTGACTGATGTGCTGTGTTGTGTTCATATAAAAAGCCTGTGCTCATATTATCAGTTTCATTTTTATCCCAGATTTCTTTTGTCTTAATTCCCACATAATCTTCATCTTTTATTTATTTGTAGTCAGTAAGAAAGGGACCCCTTGAATAATATAACACTATGACTAAGAATAACTGTATTGATCTGAGAGGGAAATTCATTTGTCTGACACAGCTCATGTATTATTGTATGAAAACTGAAAAGCCTGATTGCTCTGAATGATTTTTTATATCTTTCTGTTTGTACAATAAAAATGTTAAAATGGGCAATCAGAGTGGTATAGGATGGCTTTTTCTGTCTTTAGTGTGCATGAGTATATCTGACAAAACACTGAGAGTAAACCTATTTCATCTTATTGGGTGTCACCAACTCAAAATATTCCCACATTTGCGAACGCTTCCTCAATGGATTCAAAATACACTAAAGCAACAGCTTTTAGTAACGCACAGTGCGGATGGTACAACATATGAAAAGGTGTTTCAGTCATCTTAAAAACATGGTATGTCATGCCAAAGTTTCAAAGCTCTGCCTGTCACTTTTAAACCAGCCAGCATATTCAGTCTGAATGAAGCAGTGAAGTGGGCATGAAGCAAGCACCCACCCACCGCTTCACAATAAATAACTTATTGAGTGATAACAAAGCTACTAGCTAGATATGTATCATAAACAATCTGATCTCTATGCTGCTGTGATCAATGTTAGCTTGGATATTTGACGGACACTCACTCCAGATTCCAGATATGTCTTCTTACTCAGTTTGACTCAGTGTTGGCAGTAAAAGAGGACAGTTAGCTCACTGCTGAGCGCTCACCCTAAACCACAATGAGGAGGCATCATTATGTTACATTTTAAAAGACACAAAACCAGACATCCTCAGTACCTTTATGCTGACTTAGCATGTTCAAGAGCAGGGTTGGACAAATGATTTTCCAAAGGAGGCACATAGAAAACTGTGATTATTGCTTACAAAGACAAAAAATTAGCAGTGAGCAGACTCGAGTTCGGCCCTGGCCCTGCCTGCATGGATTCTCAGCAGGGCTGAAGATTCGGGTCTGTGCGGTGGGACTCGGCTCCTGTCGTTCGCTACAAAAAATCGCCTCATTCGACAACGCTTCACTAAAAAAACAGCTGGAATTACAAAGTCTTTTATTTTAAAGATTTTAGAGCACATTTAGCGCCATCTTGTGCCAGTACAGAATGTGATGTCACTGGGTTGGTTGGTTGGTTTGTTGGTTGCAGCTTATAGACTTAAGCTTGATTTGGGCTTTTGCGGAAAATCTACATCCTAACTTGTGTTGCAACTGGAAACTCCTCTTATCCCTACACACCAGCTTTCCATGCAATTCAAGTCATTGTGTTATGTGTTGATACGATGTGTAGTAACATTTCTCAGCAGGTCAGATTACGTAGAAGGTTACAGGGTTTTTATTTGTTTTGTTTTGTTTTCATTATATACCCCCTACAGACATGCTAATGTTAGGATTCACAATCTTAATTCCAGAATAAGCTTAGTTATGTTTGTGGTGTGATATGCATTTAGTAACCTATTGGTCTGCACACCTGACCTGATGAGTGTTTCAGACTGTCCTCATTGATAATGTGGATATTAGGTGGATTTTCATGTTTCAGTACAGCTAGCCAGCAGTGACAAAAAAAGATCACCTATTGGTTAAGACCCCCCTGAATAATTCTATTTTTTTCAGAGTAGGCCTCCATGGTACGGAAGCGTAGAGCTGCCACCCAGGCAAAAGAAAAACAGAAGTATATCACGTTATAATGTGAAAAGTTTATTGTTCTAACAATATACTTTTCATGTTTGCACAATATAATATCACATTATTACAATGTACATAATTATCACATCATAGCAAAAAACCTTTCACGTTTGTACAATAATTATAATATATTGTAGGGACGTGATAATTATGTATATTGTAATAACGTGATAGTATGTTGCGATGGTCCTCAAACTGGTGTAATCTTTTAAGCTGACCCAACATGTGCTGGCCTTATCCATACAAAGGACATGTTTCAGATCTTATTATTAATCTAATTTTTATTTTATTGATTTTGTTTTGAAGGCAGGACTGTGATGCAGTTTCTAGCCTCGCCACTAGAGGACGCGGCCGTTTTCGACCCTTTAATCAGAAATCAACAGATGCTCTTTATTCTGTGGAAAATTTCTCATCATGCTCTTTTTTATTTGTCTCTTAATTTGGGTTGGCTGTGCTCCACATGTGATTTTTAATCACCTTACTGCAGATACATTTGCTACTGCTTGCTTTTTCTCATGTAAATATTTTACGTTATTGTAGATTCTGTTAATTGTTAGGGTTTGTCTATTATAGACAGGAAAGCTCCTTTTAAAATGAGAAATGCTGCTTTTAACAATTGTACTCCGTGGGTTGGGGAGCAACGGTATACATGTACCGGTATTAGATATTTAAAATACTGTAAGTACAGTTACTGTTTAAATTGTTGGTAATCAGAATACAGTTACTTTGTTGAAATAAATAGAATACACGTATGTGAAGGTTCTCAGTCATCCAGGTCATCGTAGTCTAAGGAGCTGTAAGGAAAAGGCGTCTGGACTTCTTTAGGTTGCTTGAAGACGTTTCACCTCTCATCCGAGAAGCTTCTTCAGTTCTAGGGTCAAATGGTGGAGAGTCCCATATTTAAGCCTTGTGGGAGTGTCCCCCAAAGAGGGACAAAGGACCCCCTGATGATCCTCTACCTAATCACACAAGGTGTGAAAACGGGTGTGGGTCTCAATCAGCCATGGTTTCAGGTGAACTCATTGTGAAACCTGGCCCCACCCTGTCATGTGAATTCCAGAGGACAGATGGCCCAGGATGTGGGCGGCGGTCATTTCCTGTTTCATATGTTAGGCCGTCTCTATGTAGTCTCCAATTTTGGTGATTAAACGCAGCCGAGCCGAATTTAGCTCAGTTCGGCATGTTTTCATATATCGCAGGGCTGAGAACGGCTGACCTGGGTTCAAGTACGACCCGCGACTTTAATTTCACATGGTATAGTAGACTTCTTTAAGAAAAAAGATAATTTAAAAGTGTCTTCAGCACTTTGGCAAAATTTGCTTTTACGTATCATCTGTTTCATAATGTCTAATAAGCTTCATATAGTTAAGCACAATCACTACATGAGAGAAACACAAGCTTCATCTCTTAATAAGCATAGTACACATGTATGCCTGAATAAAAACAAGTGAGATGTTAGAATGCTTTTATTTTATGTTAGTAAACACTCAAAACCTACATAGACAGCTGCTGGGGTTTGGAGGAGAATTGCACAAATACTTAAAATATAATCTGATCATTTTTGGAGCAGCCTTCAGGATTTCCACGTATTAAAATGTTTAACTGTTTTTAGACTTCGTGGACCACATTAACAACCTGCTAGCTGCTAATAATCATGTGCAGTTCCACATGATTATTAGCAGACAAAAAGAAAACATTTTACTGATACAGAAATACGGTAATCAAGGCAGAAGAAAATTAAAGGGTGAATTAAAAGTTTCAGATGATTGACTGACAGTAAAGGTTTGATTTTTGCAGTATTTCTGAGGTGAAGGAAACAAGGCTGGGTGAGCTTTGAGATTTACGATGGTACCAAGGTTCTTAGCAGGTAATTTGATGTTACTGGTGAAAGGAGCGATGTACTGACTTACCTCTGTAGAAGAAACTGTCAGGGCCAAAACACAAGAACACAAGAACCTCAGTGTTACTGGAACTGAGATGAACAAAATTAGAACACATCATGTGATGTTATGTAACATGTTGCATTAAATTAAGTGCCCCATAGATAATTGAAATAATCATTCAAAAGCAGATACAATGTCCACAATTTCATTGTTTGTTCCGGTAATTTGAAAAATCCTAGTAGCCAATTAAATTTTTACATTTTCCATCTTAGGAAACAGATGCTTTACTTCAGACTTTCAACCACTAGATAACAATTTAGAGGTTTCACTCTTGATATTCATGCTTTTACTATCTATTTTTACTGTTATATATTTGACTTACTATAAGTAAGTCAAATATATAACTTAAAAATTATTCTGACTTTGTTGGTATCTTATATCAGCTACAATAGGGCAAGAAGTGGTGTTAACTCTGGACGTTGCCGGTCTAACACAGAGAGACACTATTTAGAATCATCAGTTAACCTAGCGCCACTAGTTGCATGTCTTTGGACTGTGGGAGGAAACCAAAGTACCCAGAGAGAGGCCACAAAAACATGCAGACTCCACACAGTAAGGCCCCGGTCAGATGGTGGTTTCGAGCCCAGGACCTTAATGCCTTGAGGCAGCAGGACAAACAGCTACACCACCACCCGCCATTAAATGATTATTTTCTAACAGACGGACACAGAGAGACGGAGAACCATCACAACAACAGCCACTTAAGAATCATCAGGTAACCTGACAAGTAGGTCAATGGGCGGATTCAAACCTTCTTGCTGCGAGGCAACAAATGCTGCCCAGTTATTTGTTATCTTGGTTAACTCGTTTACCTAATCTAAGCTCACTATCAAGTTTGTTAGGTTAGTTAGACTGTAACGTATATGGTGCTTTGTTACTCTCATGTAGCGTTCAAGACATTTTTTAATCACTCACACACAACCAGACGAACATGTTGGCGTTTCATTATCTTGCTCAAGGACACTTCAACATCCTGCAGGAACTGGGGACTGAACCACTTCCTCACTGGCTTCATTTTTAAGATCCCATAGTGTCCCATAGACACACAGCGGTCCCAGTCTGTTTTTAACTGGTGTCTTCAACCAGTTTGGTAAGAATTTAAAATACATGCGTTTGAACAACACTTTGGTGTCAGTGACAATGCGGTTCATTCATTGCATTTTATTCACCATTATTCTATCCCACGTGGGGGCACTCGCGATCTACCTTCATACAAACACCAAACCCAGCCAGAGTGCAGATGATGGTTCAGCTGAATTACAGGAAATCACGTGGTTGTCTGGTTTACGAGTGAAAATGCCTGAGATCAACGATTGAGGCGCTATTGGTCATCCAGTGACCAGTAAGGATGGTCACTGTGTGCATTTCACACACTGATGTCAGTGTCCTGACATAGAACCAGACCAAGAGCCAAACCAAACTGCTTTGCAGTCTGAGCAACAGTACCGGAGCATTAGTGTCAGCACAACACTCACAGCATTTAATGCTTTTTTTCTCCCACTTGGGGGCACTCGAAGCCTGTGATTCAGATCTTTTGCCTGTACCAACCGAGCCACTGTGGCAGAATTACAGGAAATCACGTGGTTTTTTGGTGAAATGATAGACATCGGCACTTGGGGTGCTGTTGGTCTTCATCCCGACTCTATTTTAAGTACATGACATCATCCTCCCACCAGGCTGCTGAACTCCAGACACACTGAGAGCCTGGCTGTCCTCGTGTCACCTTTGAATAAAGCCTCTGTGTCAGGCCCAACACAGGTCAAACAAAGTAATGGAGTTTCTATCTGCAGACCTGCTGATATATAGAGCTTAAACATATAAAGTGACTCATGCAGTGAAAACTAAATTACAGCAGTGTTTTCATGAACTGGAGGAGCTGCTCTCTGTAACGTGCTGCCTCCTATTTGAGCTGCTTTGTTGGGTTTCCGTGTGCCGCTGTGGCTTCAAACACTGCTGTCACTCACATGATTTTGGTTTCCTGTGGATCTGATCATAACATAACAACACCAACCCTTCAAAGGCATGTGGAGCATGGCAGCACTGCTTATAACCACTTCTTGTGGTTTATGAGTCATCAAGGTTTTGTTTTTTGTTTTTTTCCATTTTCAGCTCGGTTTTCTTTCTCTCACTAGATGTCAGTCATGAACAGTGAGTCCTCTCAGGGCCCAGCTCTCTGAGAATCCCCGAACTTTACCAAACTGCCAGACTTACAGAAAATCACATGGCTGCTGGTAAAGGTCCAGACACAGCCAGGCGCGGTGCTCTTGCTCTGCCTTAAAGGCTTTGTCACAGATCCAGGTCATGTGTCTTGTTTTGCTGACGGTAGATTAGTTTCTGTTTGGTAGTTTGTTCCTCTCTGGTGATCAGCGCTTTAGTATTTTTGCCCAGATTTCCCTCAGCTGACCGTGAGACACCGCATGTGTTTGACTGGATATTGTTTCATTACATTAATCCGTGAAACGACTTCTCAACTGTAATCTTACGAACTTCCTGCAGTAAATGTTGCAATGGCCGCGGTACCCAGGGGAAATTAGGGGATTTACAGAAGGCTGGGGAGTTACCTAACAATAAAACATTACAAAATACCCCACAGTGAAGATACGCAGCTGTTATTAACTCAGGAAAAACTGTAAATCAACATAACTGTTAAAAAACACCTTATTCTCTAAGATCAGTGATGTTTTCAGCAGCATTCTTCCTTCTAATGTCAATCCTAGTCAAGCTTTTTTTAATTATTTCTACTCTGTTAAAATTCATGTTTCAAACAACACGTGATGACATGTGGACAAGAAGCTGCGCTGGTGTCAGTTCTGTTGCGCTTCGTTTTGCATCGGCTGCTTTATCACTCTCAGTTTAGAGAGAAGTGAGTGTAATGTTTACTGAAGCCAGTCTGTGAAGTCTGTTTTAGTTACTACAGTCCTCCGTGCAGGGTCATAGAGAAGGAACCAGAGTGTTTTGGCTACCAAAAAATATATAAAAGATCTGAAAATGTTGTTTTTCTGTTGCACAGCTGATTTCAGCGAGTCAGTAACTGAAGCTGTTGAGAGTAAATATCTGGAGACTTTTTGACTCCATTGTTTCCTAGTTAAAGAGCACCAACTCAAACCAAAATACTAAGTAAACCCAACAATGGCTCTTCTTCCTCAGGAAGTTAAAACGGACCGGATTCTGTCGGCTGCTTGTGAACTTCCACAGAGTCATAACAGAAAGCATCATCTGTTAGTAGGAAAGTGTGGTACAGCAGCCGTGCAGCACGAGACAGAGAGAGCTCGGCCCGGGTGGTGAAAACAGCACAAGGGATTGTGGGAAGTTTACTTCAACATCCGGACTCTCTGGACGGTTCCAAAAAAGGGCCACATGTACGGCTGCAGACCCCACCCACCCCGGCAATGATTCGGCAATTTTCTAAAAATGCTTAAATATCATCAAACATGGCTTTCAATCATTTTCAGCCCAAAGGAAATTACTGGGCTCTGCCTTCATTGACACTTCAGGCATTAAGCATCTGTCTCAGGCCCAGTCTGCACCAATCATTGATCTGCACCAGCAGATATTTCTCTTCTAGATTTGTTAGCCAGAGTTCACCAACAATCATTACAATAAAAAATAACATTTAGAACACCTGTAATGTTAAAACATATGTTACATATAAATATGTTTATGGGATAATAAAGGAAGGCGGAACTTGCCATGAGCCTGTAAAAACTATGAAAAGTTGTTGGGGAATAAATTAATAATATCATGGTAAAAAATATTTTAAGGATTAAAAATGTTGCAGCACACTTGGTGACTTTAAGTTTAAATCCTCCATGTTATCCTAACTCGGCCCAGCTGTGAACCATCAGGGATGGAAACAGGACATCTGCAGGGTGTCATGCTGTGTTTGGATGTTGGTGTTTGATCCTTTGGGTCCTGGAGCTTACAGACTGGGCTTCAGTTGATCTGACCATGATCCATCAGATCAGACTGGGGTCAGGTCAGCACCAGCAGGTCAGCTTCTTTGAACGCTGCCAGTGGGGAGGCGCGCAAATTTTAACAAGAGTGTTTTCATATTTCTAGCATCGTGATTCTCTGAGATATTTGTTGCAGTAAAATGAATGATGTCAGTGTTTGTCATCCGATTAAATGTCGCCGGGCTTCATAGCACAGAGTAAAAATAAAACCTGTTCCACTCGGTCTGCCGCAGTGTTTCAGTGGGTGGAACGTGGTCGAGTAACATCCGCATAAACACCAGGAGGAAATATTTACCTGCAACAACAATGCTCTGAAACCCGATTATCAGTATTGTTCACTTTAGGGATATTAATGAGGTGGCTGTTTGATGTATATCAGTACAAACCCCCCCCCCCCCCCCCCAAACACTCAA